>JAJHUR010068408.1:1179-30596 GCA_027495735.1 Lutjanus campechanus
GGTTTAGCAATTTGTGCACATGTCATTTTTCAAATCTGTGTGCACAGTTTACAAATCAGTTTTACAGATCATATATACCTTGCACACAGATTTGTAAATAGACACAGATCAGAAAACCGAGATCACAGATTCACACGTCTCTTTATTTTCCTCAGCTGAACCCAGGAGACCAATGTACTGTTTGTATCCTGTGTGTGTTTGATATGCATTCGTCTTATATTTAATCATATATACTACTTTTTTAAACCCAGATGTTCTTTAATCTACAAATATTTAATAAATACGTTAATATATGATGGAGCTAAATATTCCCAGTTGAATTTTATTTCTGTAAGAGAGGAAAAGTCTGTGTTTGTTTCTATCTTTCTGAATTATAGATCATAACAGGCTGTGTCGTCACCAACGAATCACTCGATATAAAGTTTTCACACTTGAACAAACAAACCTCTCAGGGACAAACAGCCTCGGGTCAGGAGAAAACTCTTCAGTGGATCCAAGTGTGAAAACACCTTCAGAGCTCATTTACACTTCTGACTGCTCTGACATCAGCCGAGGAAAAGAAAAGACTGAGACATCAGGATCTGCTGCAGCTCAAAAAGACAAACTGAGGAACGAGTTTTCATGTTCACGACGCAAAACACACATGTTGTCACCGACACGCAAACACGTTGTCAGTCACAGCGTCACTTGATGTTTTCTGGAACGTTTCTGTCGGGTTTTATTCTCCTCAGCAGGGAGGCTGTTTGCTTCAGACAAATACAAGTGGAAAGATGTTAAAGCAACATTTTACATTTAATATTTAAAAGGAGGAAACCTTTTAAAGCTTGTTTCTTGAATATTTTTCAACATCTTAGAGACGTGTTTCCTCAGTGCAGTCAGTCTACAGAGATTTAGGATGTGATGGTGCTGCTGGTCCTCTTCTGTCTCTTCCAACACATCTGAACAAAGATGGTCTGAACTGACAACTTATAGCAGAATTTCTGCTCACTTATTTATTTCTTTAGTGGAGCTTCAGGTCTAAAAGGTGGCAAAAGCTCGTCTTTTATGTTTTATTCCCAACAGAAGCTGAGAATGGCCGAGCTTGCACTTATTTTTTGATGCCGTTGTCTCGAGATCATGAGTTGAGTTTAACACACAATATGTGAGTTCTGCCACTATTGGTCTCTCTCAGATTAAAACAGAGTTGTTTTCTTCATTGTTAAACAGTGACCATTGCTGATGAAAATCTGATGTCACCCAGGCAGAAATCATGCTAATAGACGAGGTAATATACCTACACAACAGAGTTGTCAATTGTCAATGATTCCCAAAATGACGTATGAGTTGGAATAAGCTGCTTGTTATGTTGAGTCATGTTAATGAGCTTCTGTCCTCATTCACCTTGGAAGTTATAGCAACTAGCGGCTAGCAAGGAAATTCATCATCACCTTGAATAAATTATGTATTTCTCTGGTTTTAACCATTGTTGGAAACATTTGTGGTTAATTTAAAGAAAAGGAAGTGTAAACAACTCTTAACATATAGATATCTAGCATTTTTACACATTTTGATGTTAATGAATCTGGAGAAAACAAGCATTCCTTGTCAAGATAACAAGATAATTAACCTGTTATCACGAGAAAACAAAAAATCGTTTTCAATTAAGCCAAAACCAAAGTGCCAGCGACTGCAGTTCCTTGAATGGCCACTTGAGGCTGGTTCCAAAAGCGAGTTAATTATCTTGTTATCTCAAGAAATCAGCCTTTTGTTTTCTCAAAATAACAAGATAAATGAACCTGTTATCACAGAAATCAAGCTCTCAAGATAACAAAATAATTAACTCATGATCTCAAGATAACGGCATTTAAAAAATAATTGCAAGCAGTTCTTGGCTTTCATATGTAACATTAAATATTGATGACTAAATAAGCAACAATCACTGTGAAAGTTTGGGGAAACATTTACATAGCTAATAATTTGGTTTAACATGTAAAAACTCAACTTGTCTGCAACATCAGGACAGTGTGAGTGTGTTTTTATTTGATTGGCAATCACCAAAAAACTAATTTTGTTTCAAACGTTATTCAATATGTGTTGTCTTTTTCCATCTGAGGCTCGACTACAAGAAGACAGAAACAAAACGTGTCATGTGAAATGTGAAACTTTCACTGTAAGAAGTAAGAGAACATAGATTTTCAGGGATCTTTTGCAGAAACTAGGTCTCATTCTGAAAGGGTAACTCTGGCATTTTGAAAACTGTGCCCTCGTTTTGGGGGTTTAAATGACTAATAGGTACAAAAAGTAAAAGACTAAACAGTGTTAAATGACACGTGAAAAGCACAAATGCAGAGACATGACATGTCACAGTGTGGCGGTAAAGTTCAAGCTGAAGGATAAGTTCACATTTTTTTCCAATAATATTTTAAAACAACACTCACATGAACATCTGAAAATTGAAACAGGTTTTACTTGCTGTAATGAGTCACTGTTTTCCCTGTGCTGCATCATCTCTCTGCAGCTCCACCGCTGAATCCACACCAATGAGGTGCACCTGACCTGACTGAGGTGCTTAAAAACACCTGTGCAGGCAGCAGAAGACGGAGTTTTGTGACTGCTGGTGTTCTTACCTCTCAGCCTGGGGTTTCTGTTGAGTTAATCTTATGTTCTGGTCATTTTGAAGGTGTCTCTCTGTGGGTTAATTGTGGAGCGTTGTTCACCCCAGTAGAACCACCTTAGGTTGAGGTGTAACAAAGACATACAGTACCTTCCTAAGATGCTTCTAGTGGAAGTGATGGACGACAAAATCCAGTTTTTCTTCTGGGCAGAAATACTCCAAAGTTCATCTGAAGTTGATATGAGACGTCAGCAGTCTTGAGATTTCTCCTGACAGTTTTATTTTACATTAAAGAGCTGAGATGGATGATACCCAACTTTTAAAATTCAATATTAAACCAACACTTGTCTTTCACAGATTTAATGATACCAATGAGTGTGGACACCCTGCCTGGAGGAAGCCCAGGGCCCCCGTCTGGAATCAGGCCTGGAAGGGGGTATCGTCAGCAACTCCTGATGGCCGGGGCCCGCCATGGAGCCCAGCTGGACACAGCCCAAAAAAACGATGTGCTCATACTCCTTCATCCTGTGGACCCACCAAATGCAGGAGGAACCACCAGGGTCAGTTGAGCTGCCCAATAGGTGGCAGTGAAGGTAGGGGGTCCCGACGGACTGGACCCCGGGCAGCAGAGGCTGGTTCTGGGGACGTGGCACATGACCTCTTTGGCGGGGAAGAAGCTGGAGCTTGTGCAGGAGGTGGAGAGTTATCAGTTAGATCTGGTGGGGCTTACCTCTGGATAGGGGTTGGACTTCTCTCTTCTTAAATGAAAATGTTTGTGCTAACAAGTGTTAAAAAACAGTCTAACAAAACTTTCAGGGTGTTTTGTTTTTAAATGTTTGAAGCGATTACTCGTGCTGCTGACGTGTGACAATGTCTTGACACAAATAGCAGCCGTGCACAGCTGCAGGCTCAGTTCTCATGTCTCATAGGTTTCCAGTAATGTGACACAGGCAGTTTAAATAAAAGTGTTATACAAAAGTAATAAGTAGTGTTTTGGAAGTGATGCAGAGGGAATCATTATCAAATGTGTAGCTTGTGAGGATCAGTCTTGCAGAATCGATCCGCCCAACAGTGTCAAACTTGATCTTTCCTCTATCTCTCTAATTAAAATGCAAATAAAGCCAATCACAGTTGATTTGTCATTATTTTGCTGTGTTTATGTTATTTTCCGTGATCATAAAATACTGATTTAATGGACGTCTCAGGCAGCAGCGATGAGTTCTAGAGATTTTTAATGGTTTTCTACAGAGTCAGTGAGGTTCTACACTGAGCCATGGTGGTGACAGAAATAAAACTCTTCACTCAATTCAGGGTTTATTTCCATCTCTGCCTACTTTTTCTTTGGAAAATTCTTCCCCTCCAGTTTTTTGCTGCAGCTCCTTATGTAATTAGATGTGTTGACATTCACACGCTTCTCATTATTTTTGCAGGAATATTTCTTGGCGGAGACTTCCTGCGAGAGTCTCAGGTGACTGACAGGAGAGAAAACACACAGCAGCTCCGACATGAAAACACTCGACTCTGGAAGAAGAGAAATGAGGATAAAACAACACAGAAAAAAAAACTTCATGACTCGTGATGAATTTTCAGCTTTGTTGAAAGTTTTTTTTTCGTACTCAACAAGAGAGAACAGCAGAAAATGACTTCTGAAGACAGAAAACACACACTGATATTTTTAGCTCACTGTAAAAAAAAAAAGGGGGAAAAAAAGAGGAAACCTGTACTGACTTAAAGGGTAATTTCAGTATTTTTCAAACCTTTTGCTCAAAATATACTTAATACCTTAACTTCAGAATACACATATTTGAGTCTGGACAGACATAGATGTAAACTACAACTTGTTTGTGGAGGCAAACAACAGAGAGGCGCTGATTCTCGTTGCATTTGGTCCAGTACAGAGCGAGAAAGCTGCAGCCGTCAGCCGTGAAACAGGCTGTAATATAATCCTGTATTGTGCGGACAACTGTGCAGTGAGTGTTTGTTTTCACACTGGCAGGCTCAGATTGTTGTTCTGACCCCTTGATTCCACTGGGCACAGAACATCTGCACCACAATTCTGATCCGTCCTCCACACAGGTGCGTGTCCCACCAGCAGCGTTTCAAATGCACTTCAGTAGCGGAGTGTTCTGCCCCTCTGATCACGCTGACTTGCTCAGATTTTGCTGCCTGCTTTTTGTGCTTCTGCCATGGATAAGCATGTTCGTAGCTAAACAGTTTATTTCCTGTCTGTCTTTATGATGCACAGGGCCTTTTATTTTGAAAACTGGCTGAATTTACTCTGTTTTTTCTGTGTCTGACTTCCTGATCTGCTCTGTGCAGAATGACGTGGCGTCCGTCAAAAACATAAGAGGAGCTGCTGGTGGAATCACAAGCATTGAATGGAACAACCGTGATCAGGTCCAGCGGACGTGCAGAAGCTGTGCCAGGTGGAATCGAGCTGTGAGTGTCTGACAACATTATGAAAAGGATCCCTGCAGAGACAGATCTTTTCGTTAAAGAGTAAGATCCAGAAACAGAAGATTTATCGCTCTCATCAAACTCACCAGACTCCGTTTGCACAATCATTTTATTATCGTGAAACTAACCACATTCAAAATGTACAAAAACAAGATAAAACTCACCGAAACCATCTCAGGTCGTCTTTCCACTGTTTGAACAATCACAAACTCTGTCAGACTCGCAGGAGGCCATCTGTGGTCCCTGGTCAGATGTAAAGTTGGAAACCTAAAATCAGAAATTGAAAATTAAGAAACAACAATTTGCACAAATAGTTTTATTTATCAGTTGTTACCAAATAACAACAGAGACTCATGTTGATTGTCATGCAACATCTACAAAATGTCAGGGAATAGTGAAAAATGTCCTTCTCAGTTCAAGCTGATGTCTGTAAATGTCTTGTTTTATTCATAAGATATGATTTAAGTTTAATATGATAATAAACACAGAAAATGAGGATATGTTCACAAGAGAGGCTGAAAACAACATTTTTGCCATTTTGCATGAAAAATTACTTCAAGAATTAATCAACTATGAAAATGGTTTTGTAGTTTAATTCTTTTTTGTCATTTTACTTGCCCCGGTAAGCAGGCAGTCCTTATTGTTGAGCCCTGTTTTAGAGAGCGAAGACTTGACTTTTACTTGTTTCATTGCAGATAAAAGTTTCCTTCCCGTTCAGGTGTTTGTCCTTCATCATTCTAAAGGTCACTGCGGAGCAATTTGCCGTCATCGCTGTAAAAACTTTGAATAAATAAGTCAATGTGAGCCGAATCCTCTGCGTGAAGGCTTTCCTCTGCTCTGCTGAGCGTGATATAAACTCCTGATTAATTTGCTAATTAGAGCTGAATAATGAGATCGTTTTCTTAATGACTCTCTCCATTAGAGACGATAAACAGGCAGCTCGCAGACAGAGAGGGGAAGTCTGCTGTCAGACATTTAGAGCTGCTTCAGATTCAAACCTGTAATGAGCGTGTTTGTCTCCGCAGGAAGTTTCTTTTCAGTCGTTTCTGTCTGAGTTTCATCTTCTGTGAATCTTCGGTGAAGCAATAATGCACAGCTGTCATGGAGAAAGTCATTCTGCGGCCGTGTGTTTACCTGATAGCAGTTATATTGTCATGTGCGCGCCGTTCAGAGACTGATGGGTTTAATTCCAGGATGTTTCCCAGCATCCTCGGCTCGGCTGCTCTCTGCAGCTTATTACCAGCCGGCGCTGCCTGCCTGCGGCTGTAATGAGCACAAACCAAACATAAAAGCAGAACATCTGCAAGCTTCAGCAACTTAAAACTGCAGAAAAATCTTGTTAATGGCTGAAGGAAATTCAAGAAACGGCTGATGAAGTGAAAACAAGAAATTCTACAGCGGGTAGAATCTCATGTTCTCACTAAAATAAACATTTTTGGAGCCACGCTGTGAGATATTTAAACATTTTAAGACCTCTGTAGCTGGAAGCTACGGAAGCCCTGAGAGGTAAGAGTGGAAAAACTTATACGGTGATCCATTTTCTTAGCCTGTTTTCTCTCCTGTGTTCATGACATAAAGGTCCAGTGTGTAAGATTTTATTAGCAGAATATGTCAGAAATCTAATCTAATATTCATAAGTATCTTTTCATTAGTTTATAACCACCTGGAGAAGAGAATTGTTGTGTTTTTGATTCCTTAGAATGAGCCTTTAATATCTACAGAGGCCACCATGTTGAACCACCATGTTTCTACAGTCGCCCGGAACGGACAAACCAACATTGGCTCGAGATTTGGCCTTTCACGTTTACACCAAGATGAGGTGTTTGCAGGTTTTGCAGTCTACAAACTCACCACTAGATGCCACTAAATCGCACACACTGGTCCTTTAAGAGCAGATGGAAAAAAAAGTACAGTACAGTACATTGGTGAAAACAAGATTGTCTTTTTCTTTTTCTCATAAATCTGTGAGTTTTTTCTTGTAAATGAACCACCTTAATCTCACAGATCTGTTTTCACGGGTTATTTCCTTGATGTTTGTTGTTGTATTATTCATTTCGGTCACAAGAGGTGCACTCTAAAAACAACGTACATATTTTGTGCGTTATTACACATTACGGTCACATCTTTCTTTCGGACAGTAGAGCAATTAAATACATTTCTTGCTAAAAGAAAACTTTTTTTTCCACCTTTCACAGATGGAAAAAAAGAAACTTTGAAAAATTATCCTGGCAGGCTATTTTCAACAGGTAATTTTTCTTTCTTCAATGGTGTATTAGGACCATTAGGTAAAAGAAAATGAAAGAAAATTCTCTGATAATTCTTTGAGATGATAAAGTCATAAATTTGCAAGAAACAAACATATAAATTCTGCATAAAAGTCATAAATTTAAAAGAAAAAAGTCCCCTGCCCCATTTTTTTAAACATACGTCGTCATATTTTTTCACCCGTTTCACATTTTGAAAGATCTTCCTGTTATAACCTTATTTTTTCTCCTGGCCTTAAAGACAAAGTATGCAGGATGTTCAGAACAATTTACCAACCAAAAAAATATTTCTAATGCATCTACAAACAGCAACTGACAAAATCTACTGACTCTGCCTTTACGTCATAAACACACGAGAGAAAACAAATTAGATCAGACTGATTTGTTTTTTTCTAACTTGTCTCTCAGGGCCTCCACAGTAATTAGCACTTTAAGACTAAACGATATATCATGACTTCAGTGTGATGCTGTAACAGCAGGAGTCTGATCATCAGCTGATCATCTGACATGAGGAGACTCCTGCCACTGAGCGAAGACTGACATCTGGTGGACGAACAGAGAAATGCATCTTTCATCACTTTGATTCACAGAAGTAGAGAATTTATCACAAGTGGACGAAGAGAAAAGTAAAATTAAAGGGACATCATCTGAGTATGAGACACAAAATTCATACCAGGGAGCAGGAAGTGTGGCGACTGAAAGATGTGGATGTTATTTAGGTCTGTGACATCATTTCTCACTATTTTCAGAACTGTTACAAAGCAAACAATCAATTACTGGAGAAAATGATCGTCAGATTACTCCAAAATTTAAATAGTTATTAGTTGCAGTCTGATACAAAACAGATTAAAGTGAGCTCCACCTCAACACCTACAAAAACGGTAAAATTCAGCTTTTAAAGAACAGTTTCTTCCCGTCTGTAACTGACCTATCAACAAGGCCTGTGACCCCCACTGACACCGACGAATTTGAAGAGATTCCCTCACGGCGCTCTGGAGATGTCACACTCATAAAAATGGCACAGACGGACTCGAAAACATAATCCTCCTCCTACAGCTGTTTATGGTGCAGAGGCATAAAAATGAGGATCAAAGAGCTCCAAGAAAACTTTAGAAAAGAAAAACTGAGCACAGAAATCTATTAATGTGCAGCATTTAATTAAAGCAGAAGCTAAAATCTTAGATACTGATACAAAACAGTTTAGAAAGTGTCTTTAATGTAAATTTTTAAAGTGTAAATCTACAATATTTCAAGTGTCTTTATCATTTATTAATAGAAACAATGATTTATTTTGTGAGAAGTAAAAGATTTTAATTCATCTCCACAGAAGACAGGTTAGAAAAGACGAAGGTTTTTCTTTTTGTATTTTTTTATAAATACGTATTTTATATTGACAATATTTTGGTTATTTGTTCTTTTGTCCTCATGTTCACATTTACTAAATTTTGGTCCCGTGATCAGCTGGCCAGCCTGTCGTTCAGGTAGCTCGACGTCTTGGCGTCCTGCAGCAGCGTTTTGGTGACATCATACAGGTTCTGCTGGTAGGCCAGCCGATAGCGGCTGTACACGTCGTCGCAGTACGTCAGCAGGCGCTTCACGTTCGGGGTGACGCTGTTGGGGGCGCCGTCCAGCCTGGAACAGACACACACACACACACACACGCACAACAGGTGAGATTAGATCAAACGTTCAGGGGTTTGTTTGTTTTTTCAGGTTGCGGTGGAGACGCGCCGCTTTCCTCCGTCTTACTTTTTGAAAATGTCCTCAAACAGGCTGGAGGTCAGCGGACGGTGGCGTTTGAGCTCCTCCAGGTAGACGAAGTCTCCCTTCAGGATCACCTTCTGGTACAAAATCTCAGCCCAGTCTGGACTGTAGGTGTACGCCTCCGACACCACAAACACCTGACGGACACAAAACACAGCGCGTGAACTTCCCACAGATCATGTATTCCAGTGTTTCCCAAACATTTTTCCTGGTGACCCACTTTTTAAGAATTACAACCCATTGCAAGGTTGTTAAAGCAAATACCTGCTGCAACACGGGACTAAATCAAAAATACTGTATCAAGGAATCAAGGAAATTCCCTCTTTTAATAAATCAACTGATTTGGAAAACAAAAAATGTAAAATCTTAGTTGTACAGAATTTATCCTCATCCTTTCTGAAGCTCTCTTGCAATAGTTTTATTTGTAAACTGTTTGTAAAATGTGTCCGTGAACACACCTGGTAGCATCGCGGCAGAGACATGACGGTGCTCAGCAGGTCTGCGGGTCGCAGGTTGATGACTTGCAGGTCTGAGCCCTGGTTCAGGAAGTGCAGCTGCAGAGCGACCAGCTTGGCTGTCCGAACACAGCGAGTCGCCTGACGCACGCACGAGTCCTGCGCACACAAACACGCTAAGTTAATATCCCTGTAGTCAGAGTATTAAAGGTAAATGAAGCAGGATGGAGAGGTTCCTGTACCTTGGAGAAACTCTCTGCAGCGTCCTTCAGCAGACCCAAAACTTTGACGAGTGAACTCTTCAGATCAGGATTGACGACTGTTTAGAGAAAAACAACAACAGTACGAGTGACACCAGGATCACATCAGATGAAGAAGTGTGTTGAGTTTTTGTCATATTGTCGTGTTAGTCGTGCTCACCCCAGGCCTGAGCCTCGATGATCTTCAGCTGCGTTCTGGCAGCCATCTCGTGGTTTTCTCCGATCTCCCTCCTCATGCTGAAGCACAGCGCCACCATGTTGTGTTTCTCGCTGTCTGCGGGGAGGCAGCGCTTGATGTAATCCAGCAGGGCCGTCTTCAGACTGGAGCTCTGAAACAGCAGGGATGAAGATGTGGAGCCAGCGTGGGTGATGAAGCAAGGACATGTTAGAGGGGAATTCCAGTTTTTAAACCTGGGCTCTGTTTTTATATATTTTGGGAGGTTAATGACAAGTAGGGACCAAAAGTTTTGAACTTAGCTGGCAGCTGTGAAACATGCTGCAACATAAAGGACATAAACATCCTTCTCAGATCGTTATTCTACGTGTATTTTGCAGTTTTGTTTCAATTGTTGTTAAGATATCATCCAAAAAACCCTTTCTGCAATTGTTCCATATTCAAAGATCACCAGAAACAGGAGCAACTGTCAGTGCCAAACATCTGTGAAGAAAGTCTCGGGTAGATTAAAGTAGATTTATTTATCCAACACCGTGGTTACATGGTACGAGGGACAAACAAAATACATAATACAACCACAACAAAACAAAATTAGAACACTTGGCAGGAACTAAGTGCAACAAACATGATTTAAACAAAAGTAGAAGATTCATTTGACAAATCCAACTGTGAGAAAAATCTTAATCTAATGATGATGGACAATAGTAACTGTAATCTGACGACTACTTTTTCCTATACTATACAGTAAGTACTATTTGAGAATGTAAAATAAAATGAACTTAAATTAAATGAGTATGAGACTAACAGATGTAACATCAGTTCAGGTTGAGATTAAATGAGATTAACCCTGATTTACGACTGGATAAATATCAGAATATTCTGCCACTAGAGAGCAGTGCTGTAGTGTATCTGCTGTGCACACATATAACAACTGAGTGTGTGTGTGTGTGTGTGTGTGTGTGTGTGTCTACCTGTCTTCTGTCTGCGTCCACTTTCTTCCTCAGCAGCATCTCAAAGCGATGGTTCTGATGCAGCAGGTCGAAGACGTACGTCATCTCGTTATACCTGCCGATACCCGTCAGCAGACGCACCTGCAGACATGCACAGAAAAGAAGAAAAGGAAAACAAGTTTGTATTGAATAATACCAAAATTCTGTCAAATGACCAAACATGAAGTGGTTTTTATGTTCTTGCAGAGGATTGAGAGTGTGTGTGTGTCAGTGGGCGGGGCTTACCAGCAGGCTGTAGTGCTCTCCCGGGGCGAGGTAGGTGTGGCTGAGGTGACGAGCGGCCTGGAGCACCCGGACGATCCCCTCCATGTTACAGGTGAGACTGAAACAGTCGTGAGCCACAATCAGCAACTCTACGACTGCAGGAGAAAGAAGAAGAAAAGACCTTTAACTACAGTTTAAACCATAATAGTAATAATAATATTTAGGTAATGTGTTATTGAGACTGAGCAAAACCATAAATGTGCTGGAAGAACAGAGGGCAGGGACACACAACATAAACAAACTTTTGGAATTATTCATTAGATAAAATCAACAAATACTGAAAGGCACGTAAACTCAGATAAATCAGGTATGTTTCTGTATTTAATAACTTCAACTGCATTTTAAAAAATGAGGAGTGCTGCACAGAGTCAAAAAAGTAGTCTTGGCAAAGCAAAAGATGAAAAAATCAGATGCTCGTCAACGATGAGGCCAAAAATCGATGAAAATTAAACAAACACTGGGCATTATGCCCTGATGAAGACTCAGCTGAGTCAGAACATGTTGGATTTTTAGTTTATTATCAGAGAGCCAGACTGAAATCCTTTAAACTTCTATCATCAGTTAGTTGGACAGTCAGTGAATTTTAGTTGAGTTTAGGAGAGTTTATATATATTTATATATGTATATACAGTGTATATATATATGTATATATATGTATATATATATATATATATATATATATATATATATGTGTGTGTGTGTGTGTGTGTGTGTGTGTGTGTCTCATACTGCAGGTCAGGTCTCTCAGTGGAACAGTGTTGAGGTTCTCCAGCAGTTTGACTCCCACCAGGTTCGGATCTTCACACAGTTTGATCAGCTGGACCAGAGAGTCTCGTCCCTCTGACGGCCTGAACACCTGCTTCTCTGCTGAGAGAAAAATAAAGGAATCACCTACAAGTTAACTGTTTAAGTTAAGTTACTCAAGCTAATTCTCTCATTCCAGTTTCTCTGTGAGGATTTTCTGTTCTGTATTATTGTAGAAGTATTTTTTTATTTTACTATTTTATGTTTATTTTATAGTGACACACAAGCAGCATCGATGCCACATATCAGAGCATTTAGAGCCTCATCCAGGTTACAATGCTTGTCACTAGGTGAACCTTTATACAAATGAACAAAACTTTGGGTTTTGGACTGTTGTTGGTTGGACAAAAAAAAATATGAAGTTGACATCTTAGATTCTACAAATTTTGTAACATTTTGTTCCTTAAACAAACAAAAAAAAATTCAGATTTAGAGCAGGTGCTTGCAGAAATCTGCATTTTTACTATTTTATTACACTTCTACCAAAATAAATATTCAAAGCAAAACATTTTCAGCCATATTGCTTTGCAAGACTATTGCTTCCACTGTGACCAGTCGAAGGAATTTTGCATCTAAGAGGAACCCAAAAAATGTTAGCTGTTTGTAATATAAGTTGAGACAGAGACAGGACCAAGTCATTGTTTAGCAAGTCACAAGTAAGTCTCAAGTCTTTGCGCTCAAGTCAAGTCAACAATAACAAGTCTGTAGTTAAACTTATCTGTTAAATGTATAATATGTAAATTCTGCTGCTTGTTTTTCACATTAAAACAATAATAAAAGGCATCGTTTGATGACACTGTGAAGAGTCGTGGGATCATGGGAGTGTTACTCAGATATTCAAACACTTGTTGGTCTCACCAGGCTGCAGCTCTTGGCTGGAGGCCAGCAGCGCCTGGACCACAGAAGAGGACACCAGCTCGGCCACGGTGCCCGCAGACAGACCCTGAGCCTTGATGAAGGCCTGAGCCTTCCTGAAACGCTCTGGCTGCTCCGACAGCAACAGCTTCTCCAGCACAGAGTGAGGTTCCTCCCCGCAGATCTGACTGAAGGAACACTGCAGCTCCTGGACGAGACAGAGACAAATGAAAAACAGGTCAATGACAGCACAGATTATCCTGTTTGACACGTTGAATCAGAGGGTGGTGAGGACAGAGGTCAATGTGAAACCTTTTTACATCCTTTTCTTTATTTAAGTGGTTTAATTTGATGTTTTTTAATAGTTTCCACAGCTTTTGAAAATGTGTGTGTGCAGTACTGTGTGGACTGGCCGGTACCTTGGACAGCTGGTAGAGGCTGAGGACTTGTTTGCAGTAGTTGTTGCCGTGGCGACACTGATCCACCAGTTTCTGGAGCTGGATGGCGACCTCGTCGTCCTGGAGGGGGAGCATCACGAAGGACAGCAGGCTGCTGACAGAGGGAGCTGGAGGAGGCAGAGAGGAGAAACACAGCAAAATATATTATTTGCGGATAAAAATTGACAGTAATAAAAATACTCCACTACAAGTACAAGTCCTGCACTGAAAGTGATAAAAATATCATCAGGAAAATGTACTCTTTACTCAGTAAATATATAAGCATGCATTTATATTTCATTTGATTTTTGCAGTTGGTTGAGGTGAAGCTAATTTTGTCTGTTTGCAGAGCTGCAAACAAATGATTTAATTTATTATGGATTAACCAGAACTAAAACTGACATCTTAAAATGTTTTGTTTTGTCCAACATACAGTCAAAACATCAAAATAATTCAGTTTACTGTCATTTAAGACAAGGAATAAGAACAATTGATCACATTTGACAAGCTGAAAATGTTTCGCATTTTGCAGTTAATATTATTTTTATTGCTGATTAATCTGTCGACTATTTTCTCAATTAATGGAGCAGTCGTTTGGTCTATAAAATGTCAGAAAAATGTCTTGTTACTTTCCGGTCAGAGAGGAGTAAAGAAACCAGAAAATAGTTACATTAAGAAGCTGAAATCAGAGAGTTAAACTCTTTTACTCTTAAAAAAAAATCCTTTTTTTTTAATCCTTGTGTCCTCAATGTTGAGTTTAATTATGGTATTAAAAAAGGGATAGAATATCGATATCTTACAGCTGGTCAGGCTCTTCTTCGTCTGAGCGTCTGATGCCTCGTCTTGTGGTTCAGGGTTCAGCTCTCCAGAGGCCAGACCTCGGCAGCGCAGCACCACCCACATGTCCGGGTGGTGCAGGGAGAAGTAACGGCAGACCCGGCTGGCTTCATGAATACTGCCTTCATCTAATAACTGACCGATCAGAGCAGCCAGGATGCTCCTCTCCTCCGGACTCAATGCCGGGTCGACGCTCGGCTCGTCCTGGTCCTCAGAGGGACCCGGGAGTCCCTCCAGACTGAGACACCTCTCTGTGTTCAGGCCTGAGATGTTGGAGAAGGAGAACTCCTTCATGAGGACCTCGTATGTGTTCATCTCAGGTGTGACAGCAGCTGGCGGCAGGTTGAAGACGCTCTCCTTCTCCATGGCGGCGGCGAGGACCCGTCGTCGGACCCGGCTGAGCCACAGCTTCTTCTCCAGGCTCTCCAGCTGGTCCGTGGGAGCCGGGCTGAGCAGGGAGAGCCAGTGAGCGGCGAGGCAGAGCAGCATGCAGCGTTCCTGGACGTCCAGCAGCTCCGCCTGAGCCTCAGCGGCCTCGGACGAGACCGGAGTCCCGGTCTCAGCCTGCGACAGGAAGAACTGGGACGCCGATTCTGCGTCGGTGCTGTCGGCCTTCAGCTGCTCGTGACATTTCCTCCAGAAACTCACTCGCGTCTCCAACCGTCTCCACTGCCGCTTGGACTTCTGGGAGTTTACCTCCTGCAGAAGCTGCATGGAAGAAAGAAAAGCTTCATAACACATCATAAAATTAACCCACAGATGATTCACTTTTGATAAAGATTTCCTTAAATTATCATCAAAATTTATTAAAAAACTGTGACGGCAGTAAGCAGAACATTGCAGAACTTTTCTGTACACACATTTCTGCACTGACATTTCTTATTTCTCAGCCACATGTGGTAAAATTGAGATTTCCCACAGTTCACATTTGGATTTACTAAAAATGAAAAGGTCAAGGTTGAAACCAGGACCTTTAATCAGTCCCTCCAGGATTTCGAAGGCGTTTGTTGGGACTTCTGTGGCCTAAAATGCCTGATTACACAGCAGCTTTTCGAAAAAATTGTGATGCATGTTGTGATGTTTTTAGGCCTTTTTTTAAAACTAAATTGAAATTGAAAATAACTGCATGTGAGTGTAAAATCTGGATGTGTAATTTGTGGTGGATCAGACCTGACTGAGCAGCAGGCGGTGGACCGACAGGCCGGCCAGCTGGGCGACCTGCCGGGCCTGGCTGTAGCGCCCCCTGGCCTGCAGAGCGTCCACTGCAGCCTGGAACTCCTCCTGCTGGACGGAGGGAGAAGTGCACTGCAGCAGCCTGGGAGACAGGCTGACCTCCGAGCCCTGCAGCAGCTGACTGAGCTGACTCAGCTTCCTGAAGTCTGGACCTAAACACACACAAGAATGATAAATGTTTTCTTCTTTCATCTTTTTGAGAGGACAAAGGGAGCTGCTGTGTGCCAAGATGATAATCAGGTCTGTAATAATAACAATTAATAATCCCTGACATCTCCTGGGCTGCAACCAGAGGTGAGAAAAGTCCAAACATTCTTTACTCAACGAGAAGTACAGATTCCTGCAGTAAAGGTGAAAAAGTTCAGGCTCTGAAATGTACTCAAAGTCTTGTCATTTTTCATCCTGTTGTGTATTTTATGTTGTTTTTGTCTTGTTACATCTTTTACGCTTTTAATCATCTCTTTTTACGTCTACACTTTTGGTCGTTTTTCATGTTGTTATCTGCATCTTTTTTCACTTGTTACATCTTTTGTCCTTTTCGTCTTGTTGCATAATTTTTCATCTTATTACACTTTTGGTCGTTTTTCATGTTGTTACGTCTTTTATGTAATTTTTTTTTGTCTTGTCTTTTGTCTTTTTCACATTCTTACGTCATTTTCATCTTGTTCCATCGTTTCTTGTCTTGTCTTTTTCATCATGTTAAGTCTTTTTCGTCTTCTTATGTCTTTTACCTTGTTTTTCGTTCTTGGTACATCATTTTTTTGTCTTGGTACATCACTTTTTGTCTTGTTACGCTGTCTTTTTTTGTCTTGTCATCCTTTGTGTCTGTCATGCCATTTAAGCTGAAATCGATCTTGATGTTGGGAAGGCGACGCACATTTATGCAGAATAAGAAAAATCAAAAATTCCCCTCAGACACATTTAAACTAATGAGGCCGTTTTGAAAATGTAAAGAAAATTCAAATGTAAGAAGTAAAAGTAGAAAGTTGTCAGAAGTAAAGGTACCTGAAAACTCTACTTAAGTACAATAACAAAGTATCTGTACTTGTGTAGTGAGAGGTGGGATGTAACTAACTAACTCTGACGTGTTTTGCGATCGGTTTACGATGTTACGGACTCTCTGATCTCACCGTTGGATTTGAGCAGTTTGTCGACGTCGGCCAGGAGCTGCAGCAGCCGGTGGAGGTCGTACTGGGAGGAGCAGCGCTGCAGCATAGTGAGGAGCAGCACGGAGGCCTGGCTCTCCACCCACTGCAGGGGGAGTCCACCAGAGGGCGCCGCGCCACCGTTTCTCAGCTTCATCAGTAAAGAGAAAGAAATCAGAGAAATAAGCGCTGGCTTCAAATCTAACAGAGGAGTCCCTGTTCTGAATGAGTCATGAAGCTGCGTCTCAGTCTGGACGCTCAAATCAACTTTCAAAGTGTGTTTTGCAGCTTCACATCAATAAGTATCAGCCTCTTCTGTCGCTCTGAACCACAACTTGACAGCGTGATTGTTTGGAGGATGAAATGATGGATCTTTATTTCGCACTGCTTCCTGTGAAAGGTTTCCATCCATCAAATGTTTCAGAAAATTGGCAAAAGAAATTGTGAATTAATGCGTGTTTCCTTACAGCGATGAGTGTCCTCTGGAAGTCCAGCAGCTTTGCTTTGGCCTCAGTGAAGTTCCTGTAGTCACAACACAACTCGAACATCCTCAACACCAACACCAGAGGACAGTCCTGAGAGACAGACACTAAAGTTACTGATGTGTGATTGTGTGTGTTTTTCAAGCATCAAGTCATCTTGTTCTGTTAAACTCATTTATTATCAAAATATTAGCGCTTCATTTTATTTAGTAACCATCCGACATTCAGGTAATTACCCAGAATAAATTTAATAATATTAAAAGACTTTTACCAATAAAATGATGTAATATAATCTAGAAGAGGCAAAGGTTGTACACTGTATTGAATAAAGGAGCTTTAATCATCTGTGTGTATAATCCTCTCTTAAAAAGAAGAATCTGCAAACATCTAGGTTCAGAAAAAAAGGTAAAAACTTTCAGACGCTGTGGTGCACTCATCTAAAGTTTTCTCTGATCTCATGTTTTTTTTAACATCTTGGTGTTTTACCCTCTGGAAGAGCTCGAAGCCTCGCAGGAGGGGCCTGACGTGGCCCCGCTCCAGCAGCGTCCTCCAGATGATTGACAGGTCGTGCAGCGTCCACTCGTGGTGCTGGGGAGCTTCGACCAGGTGGGACATGGCTTCACCAGCTGTGACGCCATCGACGGAGGTCAACACCCACACGCACAGGCACGGCAGAAGCTCCACCCCCTGAAGATCAAGCAGGTTTAACACATTCACAACATATCTGATAAATACATACATTTAGAAATCTCCCTAATTCTATTTATCTTCATGTGATCTGTGAGCAGGTGGTTAAAAGTGTTTGGATGCATTTTTTAAAATGTTGGTACAACCCTGTGTTCAGTCCGCAGGGATCACTGGGTGGTTACCTGTTGACAGGCAGCCATGACAGCCAGCGTTGGGCAGCGCTGCACCAGCGCCTCCTGCAGCAGGTACCTGCAGGGCGCCGCCTCCTCCTGGCTCTGCAGGAGGACCTGGAACAGCTCGGTGGGGGTCCCAGGGGCCTCATCTGTGCTCAGAGAGCCTGACTGCTCCTCAGAGCCACAGCTCCTCCTCTGACTGTGCACCTGCAGGTCCTGAAAGGCCAGACTCAGGTGGGCCTGCAGGGCGGGACCAAACTGAGCTGCTAGTGACCTCACCTGGAGGAAGAACCAAATATGGTCAGAGACTCCACTGACATGTTATATAAACACTCCACAAATTCACTTCGCTGTCGGTCTGAACACACCACAAGGTTGGGATTTGTTGCAGAGGAACATGGTATGATTGTAGAGGTGTGCGTTCACCTGCTGGGGCGGGAAGTTGTGCAGCTGGACAAACAACAGGAAGTGGATGAACTGTCCGTCAGCGGCGCAGTGGGTGGGGTAAACGGAGCTGAGCTTCAGACCGTGGAGCTGACAGAACTGAACAGGCAACGCCCACTCCTGAGCCGCCTCGTACGACGACCTGACACACACACAAAAACACACATTTATAAATGTGTATAAACCTTTACTGTGCAGATTCGTATAAATACATATGTTGTTTTTATTCATTGTATCATTTTGGTTTGTGGATGTCTGAGAAAACTGTTAGATGTTACTTTAGTTAACAGGCTCGTATCAATCTGCTAAGCTCCTCCAACCAAATGATGCACCGAACATGGACGCACATTTTGCTGGGGGTTGAAGTGAAACCTGCTCTCACCTGCTGATGCCCTTCTGCTCCAGGTTGTCTGTCACTGCACCTTCCAGGTAGCCAATCAGCTCCTCTGCTGCTCCAGGCTCCGCCTCCGCCAGTTTTACACCTTTAGACACTCAAAAGAGACAAATCAGTGTGATAACTCTGTGTGTAGAAGCTATAATGGGGAAGTGTGTGTGTGTTGTGTTTACCCAGTGTGTGTAGATGCTGTGTCGGAGCAGTGTGTGTGTTGTGCTGGTTCCAGTGCTGCAGGATGGTGTTCATGGCTCTGATGTCGACCCTCAGCTTCAGGCTGCAGGCTCCCAGCATCTCACAGAAACAAACGCTCGCTGACGCCACAGACGACACGTTGAAACACTGCAGGGCCAACTTGTACACCTGCTGCTGGGCCTGCTGCAGCCTAAAACACACACACACACACGACACATGACCAGCAACTCGACTCGACTTTCCCAGGATGAGCAGCTGTAGTTTGGTTTATCAAACTCACATTAGCGTGACGTCGCTGCAGCTGCTCAGCTGCTGGACGAGGAAAGTGGCGTACGCAAAAGATGGTCGGCCGTGACGGAGGTAATACAGGAAGTCCAGGTTCTCCACCAGAGCGAACCTGTTGACCAGGTGAGGGCTGGAGAAATGAGGCAGCTCTGATGTTTCTGTGGAGAGCAATCCCAAAAAGGTTAATTTACATATTCACACAGCCTGTAGACCGATGCCATCACAGAAACTGTGCTGTTCACATGGCTGAAAGTGTTTCTAAGACGGTACTTCATCTGGGCTGAAGAGCAGTGAAGAGTTTTTATTGGACAGTTACAGGGATCATGACCTTGCAGTGACCCCGCAGCAGGTTTTCAGAACTCACCGGTGGAGTTGAGGGTGTTTGCTGCCTGCCAGCCGAACAACCTGGACGGGTCCAGAGGATGGAGCGACTGGAAAAAAAACAATAATGTGCTTTCAACTTGACTATAACATGTTCACATGTGACTGTATTTCAGAGGATGAACTCTGGGCTCTAATTGGCTCCCGTGAGTTGAACATTTTAATGAGGGTGTGAGTGTACCTGCAGGAGGTGGTAGACGGAGACGTCGGAGGACGAGCTGTGTCCTCGAGGCCCGGCGGGGAACAGGGCGGCCCTCAGTTTGGGGTAGGGGGCCAGCGCCATCTTCAGGACCTGAGGGTCGACCGTCCTCTCCGACCTGCCCGACCTTTCACCCTGAGCGAGCACCTGCACACAGGAAGCACACAGAGAACTATTCAAGACCAAAAAGCACAGACATATGCACATTAGCTGTGTTTTTACAGTAAACCTGGTGGGTTCAGAGGTTCTGTTGTTCACCTGGTCGATTCCACCGGGGGCGAACATGACGGCAGCCAGGGCGAGCAGACTGTGTCCCTCCAACAGCAGACTGCTGAGAGACGCCTGGCTGCCTGGTAACAGCACCTGAGCACTGGTTAAACTGGCCTGGAACACCAGTCCTGGATCTGGGACAGCAGACGAAAAGATCTTTAAATGTTTTGTTTCTGGCCAAAATAACAAAATAAAGTCAGAAAACCAAAGATATTCAGTTTACAGTGTTATTAGCATAAAAGAGAATAAAGCAGAAAATACCTACATTTCACAAGTTGGCATTTTTGCTTCATAAAAAGACAGAAATGATTTATCGGCTAAATTGTCGTCCTGGTGGGAGCGGATGCTGCAGCGGTCTGGTACCTGACAGATCTCTGGTGATCTCCTGGATCTTCACCAGCATCTCAAACCAGGGCTGGCTCTCAGACAGGCTCTCATTGGTCAAGAGGGGACAGTTTCTGGGTGTCAACCTGTGGAGGACGGACACAGAGTTCGCTCATTAGCAGCTAATTATCTAACTGATATTTCACAATCAATGAAGTGGTTCTGAAACTGAAATACAATAACAGAAAACTTGTTGTGAAAGATGAAAAGCAAAGTATTAAAACTCACCTGTAGTGCTCCAGGTAGGTGTAGAGCAGGTACTGCAGGCTGTGGTCCAGGCAGAAGGTGATGAGGAGGCTGTGGAGGTCGAGGCCGAGGGGGGAGCGGTACTGAGGGACGGGCGGGGACGAAGTCATCACCCCTCCACCCTGAGCCAGCCTCCACAGCAGCTGCTCCAAGTCTGCCAGCTCCTCCGGGATGAACAGACCTCTCCTGGAGGACAAAACACAGACATGAACCCAAATAAAGTGGGGCCTTTATTTACCCAAACCGCAGTAAGATAAACTAAAATAAGTTAAAATAAACTTTACTGATCCCACTTCTGGGAAATTCCCAATTAACCAGGCCTTTATTTGAAGCAGTAACGAGTTGAGTAACGAACAATCACTGTGGTGAAAATGTTTGCTGTACCTGGCCAGCAGGTCCAGGATGTTCTCCCTCATGTAGGTGCTGCAGACTGTGTAGTTGTTGACCAGTTCTGGGGTTAACTCGGGCCACCGGGAGGCGCTGAAGGTCTCCCTGCTGCAGTCTATCCAGTCAACCACCCGGCGCTGGTCGTGCAGGGCGGTCAGGTAACGCCACAACACCGCCGTGTCACAGGAAGTCAACTCTAATGAGTCAAAAACACAGACAGAAGGGAAACAATGAGATATCTTTTAAAGGGCATGAAATTTGACTTTTAGGAAGCACTGTGAGGACTGTTGGAGTCTACCTGTGTGCTGGAGTCTGGACAGGAGGATGGCGGTCTGGCAGCTCTGGTCCCAGTTCCTCACCCAGTCCAGTCGGAGGTTCCTCCAGAGCGCTCCGTCCCCCTCAGACCTCCTCTGTCCCACCAGCTCCTCCAGAACCTCCTCACCACCACCCGTCTCCCTACGGGCCATCTGAACCACCCTAAAAAAGAAAGAGCAAGGAGACGTGAGACAGAAGATAGAAAGTGTTTTGAACTTCTGAATAGAGAAATTAATTCAAAGAGAAAGATCAGATAACAAAGAGGTTCAGATATGACAGAGGCAGCTGAAGAACAGAATGTTTCAGGGTCACAAAAAGTGACTCTTATAGCCACCAAATATTCCACGCGTGTGACTCCCTGTGGTAAGTTTTATCTCCACACTGTGAGCCTTCACCAACACAGAGTGATGTTACGATGACACAGTATGAATTAAACTAAGAGGCATTCGAGTAAAAGCTCTGCACTGACGAGGTGAAACATGCAGTGTTTTTACCTCTGTGATGTGGTATTCACAGGGCAGCGGGATGCAGGCACTGATCCCAACTTCTCCATCTCTTTTATGAACTCCACACTCTGCATCTCCTCCTCTGGAAAACAACTCCGCCCCGACAGCTTCTCCACCTGTCAGAAACATCAAAGACTTATAAAGATGTACATAAAAAAGATATAAATGAAAACAAGCGGACTGCTAACAGGCAGCGTTGACTCTGTCAGGTAAGAAGAGGATTGTGGTTGGTTGTGTTTAACTCACCACAAACTCCCTGAGGTCCTTGTCGTTGGTGTAGAGGCAGATACTGTGGAGCTGCTTCTTCACATTGAAACCCTGAAAACACAAAAAGGACTGCAACATTTAGCTGACTGCTAATGTTAGCGTGCTATCATTCCTGCTGTTTGTTGAGGACCATTTAGGAATGAAGATCAATATGAGTCTAATGTCTGTGAGTTAAATACAGAGCTGGATAAAGATGAAATAGTTAAAGCACTTAACTCCCTGTAAAAGTACAAACTTACGAGACGTTGGGCCCTTGATCACAGACGTGTAAAAGACCCCATCATCTCTCCAAGGAGCAAGACACACAGACTTTGTGGTTGTTTTGCCTCTTTTTATCATCTCTTTACATCTCCTTGTGGTCATTTTGCACCTTTTTGTGAGCTTTTATTGTTTCTTAGTAGTTTTGATGCATCTTTCTGTAGTTTTGTGTCTCTTTGTGGTCATTTTGCTCTTTTACACAGTCAATTTATTTCAGTCAAGTTATTTTGGGTGACTTTGTGGTTGTTTTGCTCCTTTAAGTAGTCAGTTATTGTCTCTTTGTGATCATTTTAAGGTATTTTCTGTGGTCATTTGTGTCTCTGTACCTCATCTGACCACTTTGTGGTTATTTTTTGTCGTCCATTTTGTTTCTCTTTGTAGTCCTTTTGGTCTCTATGGTTGTTTTGTGTCTCTCTGTAGTTATTTTGTGTTGCTTAGTGGTCTTCTTTGTGTCTATTTGACAGATTTCATGTCTTTTTGCAGCCATTTCTGTCTTTTTGTAGTTATTTTATGTCTTTTATGGTTGTGTCTGCTCATAGTTGGTTTGTGTCTCTTTGAGAGATATTTTGTTGGTGAAGCTCAGAAGAGCCCTCGACCCTTTGGCCCTTTGGGTCCATGCCCAGTAGGCCCATTCAATAATGCATCAATGCTGGTTGGTGTATTTTTAAACTTTGGACAGAGGCAGACTAGCTGTTGCTAAGTAGGCTAACCATCTCCTGACAGCTCTGGACTGAACACACAAACATGAGACTGAACATCTGACTGTCAGAAAGAACGTGCAAACTATATTTCCTTAAATGTTGGACTGTTCCTTTAGCAAACATTAACAATTGTGGAATTTCATCACACTAAGTAACTTTCAATATGTTACTAACAATAGTATGTTAACATGTATGGTTGCTGTTCGATTGATTAACTAATTGATTCCTGTAGTGTTCTGACCATGTTGGTGAGGAGAGTGTTGGCGGTCTGCAGGTCTCGGCGCTGCAGGCATGAGAAGACCTGACGCAGACCCTCCATCCTCAGAGCAGACAGACGCTGCTCAGGACAGCTCCGTCTCCGCAGGACGGCTTGAGCTCTGGGGATCTGATTGGTCAGGATGGACTGACGGACCACTTCCTGTAAAACACACACAGACACACAGAGTTATGAAGCATGAAACAGAAAGACAAAAAACAAAACAAAAACAATGAATGTCACCTCTGTCTGCAGCTGCTCCCACTCGTCTCTCTGAGCCTCCTCCTGAGGAGGATCAGCAGAACCGGTGCTGGAGGTGTCGCCCCCTGCAGGCCAGGGGAACTTCTTCATGTAGGTCCTCAGCTCAGTGACGTATCTGTCCAGAACGTCCACGCAGCTCCGCACGTCTGCATCCTCATCTGCAGACACAACAGACCAGCTTTAACTCGCAGAAACTAATGACAGGGAGCTAAAACTCAGCTAAGCATCTACAGCTGTGGACAGAGGTGTGTGTGTTGTCTTACGGTGTGTGTTGGACAGGACTGAGCGGATCTGTGTGTTGACGAAGCTCATGGTGATGTTGAGCAGCTGCTCAGAGAACTGTCGGCTCTGAGCTTCACTGTTTGAGTCTCTGACAGCCGAACACAGCAGGTCCAACGCAGGACACAACTCCTGGACACCTGCAAACACACACACACGCAAAGGTAAGCAACAGACACTACACAGAGCATGCACACAGCTTTATACACAACAAAATGTATGAAACTACAACGATTAAAGCCACTATTTGTGCAACATAAAATAAAATGCATGCTTTTCTGATAAAATATTACAAACATCAATAATGCATCAATAAGCAGTAATGTTGCTGAGTTTTGGAGATATCATGTAGGAGCTATTTTCTTTCTACCATCCACCAAATGCAAAATCAAAATACATATTTTCCCTCTTACCTGTACTTCCGTTTATCCATCTAGATAGTTTTGGTGTGAGATGCAGTTTTGGAGATATCAGCCTTCTTGGCTTGTGGTGCTCAAAGCGGCAAAAAAAATGTGTGAAAAACTCAACAGCGGTGTCTCTCCAGAAATTACAACCCAGTTACACAAGAAAATCCAGCAGTTTCATGTAGGAACTACTTTCTCTCTACCAAACTACACCTGCAAACCATATCACTGTGCAGAAGAAAGCATGCATCTACTCATGCATGAGAGGCTCCTGCTTGTGACTGAGCTGTAAGTTTTTAGATGCACGTTTCCTTCCGCACAATTACACAGTTGGCACATGATAGAGAGAAAACCGTTCCCACATTAAACTGCTCACGACATATATTTTTTGGTGCTTTGAGCACCAAAAGCTGGAGGCCATCTTGTTCCACTTTATCCAAGAGAAGGCAAACAACTCTGCAACTCAACCCGAAACTGTCTAGATGGATAATTAGCACTACAGCACTACACAAAATGTTTTTTTTTAATTTTGGGGGTCAAATGTCCCTTTAAATAATTCTGACCTAAAAAACAGTTTATGAATTTTGTGTGCGTACTCTCTGTCAGGCTGAGTGTGGAGGCTGCTGGCTGATCAGCAGCAGGATCCAGGATGTTTTCTTTACTCTTCAGGTAGAAATCCACCGTGTCCAGCTGACGGTTCTTCAGTCCAGCCTGTGAAACAAACAAAACAAACGACAGAGTGATGTTTTTCATCCAAACAGCATCTAGAGATCATCCATGTTGTTACATTTCTGACAGTAACTCCTGTTGTAACAGCCTCCTCCGTTTAGTCAGAAGGGATCTGTGACACGTCAGACCGACCTGCAGGGCGTGGATGGGGATGGAGCAGCGCCCCCAGTTGTTCAGGTGGCAGACTGCGTCTACTGTCGCTGCGCTGCCAAACAACATCAGCCTGCTGAGCAAGTCCTGCTGGGACACTGAGAACAAGACCTGGAAGACACCAGCCTCTGCAGACAGACAGACAGACAGACAGACATTCAGTCAGTTCACTGATATAAATGGAAATGTGAATAAAGTGGTTGTTGTTTTGTTTTGGGGTATCAACTAAAATAAAAATAGCAATCCCTGCAGGCTTTTAGTTTTCTTTCAAACACTGCCAGCACATTTTTCAGAGAGACAAACAGTGAAAAAGCCATTTCTGCACAGTTTTGTTTTGTTTTTACAAACTGAAACTGTCATGAGAACTTTTCTCTCACTTTTCACTGCTGAGATCTGAAAAAGCAAATCAAATCACCAATTTTATCAACTATGGAACAATGGAAATGTTTTTCTTCTCTGCAGTTAAAACAACTTTACTGTGTGTCTCTGCTCGACTTACTCTTCAGCAGCAGTCTGAGCTGTCTCTCTCCACAGCGCTGAACCGGAGCTGCCTCGCCCTCCACCTGGTGGTAGCTCACACCCCCAGACTCTAAATCCCATAAGGCCACTGTGGTTTGTTTGTTGCCAGGGGAAACGAAGGTCAGCTGGGTGGAGAATTCAGACACAGTGAGGAGAGACGGAGAGGACGACTCGGGGACGGAGAAAGCAACGGTCGCTCCACTGCGAGGCACTCTGCTGTGGGCTGAGGTCGGAGCCTGGTGGGACTCCAGGTGGGGCAGGGAGGAGGACCAGGAGGTCTCAGCAGGCTGGGATGAGGAGGAGGAGGAGGAGGAGGAGGAGGAATTGGAGGGAGCTGCAGCCTGTTGGGCTCTGCTGTACATGGAGGCCAGACGAGCTTCCCAGGAGCTAAAAGGAGTAAAAGTTAAAGGTCAGAGGTCAAGATTAACGGTTTATCATGAAGATAAAGGTGAACTAAAAAAAATTAAAGCTGCAAGAGGAAATATGAGCATCAACAACCTTCCACCTCTCTCTCTGCTGCTTTGGATCCGTTCGCTAAGCTCCTCCCACCAAGTGATGCATCAAACATGCACAAGCATTTTGCTGGGCTCAAAGTGGAACATCAATGTTGTCAACTGTTGCAGCTAACATTTGTTCTATTCAACTACCCAACCCTTGTTCATACAGAGTCTCTGTGATTGGCTAGTTATGAGCTAGCTAACCCTGATTGGTTGGTTGTTTGTTTGGTAAGTTTCACCTGCACCAAATTTACAGGTGTGAAACCTCCCACTGAACAAACAGCTGAACCTCAGTCCGAATTTTATTAAAATCACAATATGGCCTCTTGCAATCTTCAAATAGTAAGAGATGGAACATTTGTTAAAGACAAAATGGGTCAAAATACCATTTTAAGTTAAATTTTGTGATGCTGGTCTATCTATCTATTGAAAGGCAAACGTAAGCAAAGACCTCGTGGTGGCAGTTATCTCTGGAGTCTCATCCTCTCTAAAAGTCTGTGTGCTGGTCAGTAGTTTACCGGTCGGTACTGAAGGTTGATCCGAGGGCGAAGAGGCTGCAGTTGGAGCTCGACAGGCTGTCCTGGTCTCTCGGCTGCTGGGGCTTCAGAGGAGGGCGAGAGGGAGGGACAGCGCACAGCAGGTGGTCCGGATACAATCTGAGAGACAGAAATATTATTCTGAAGTTTGTTTTATACTTGGACAGAGCAAAGTACGTCTCTCTGGGTACAGGCTGATCTGATGTCAGTTTAATATTCCTACAGTCAGAAACATTAACATCAGACAAATTTTGGCAGAGAACGGGAACAGGAAGTGGGCCACGTAGCTGCAATCAGAATTTATATTGTTCAGTGTGGCAGACAAATCCATGTTGTTCCCCTGTGCAGTGTTCTCTGCTTAATGTGCTTTTACTCTGCACTCGCAATGTCCTCAGAGGAATTTGTATCTTGTTTTTTTTTAATTTGCATATATAAAAAACAAAAAATAAAAAAGAAATGTGTCACAAGAGGTCAGGAGGCTGCAGGATTAAACACTGGACCCCCCTTCAGAAAAAAACAAACAAACAATAGAAAATAATAATAGTAATAAAAACTCAGCTAACATAATTTCAGGAAAATGCAACAAAAAAGACAACAAGAAACACAAAACATCAGCAGAAAAACTAACTAATTAATAAAGAAAAAGAAAATACATAAACAATATGTGAAAAATAGGAGAAAAAATGCACATAAATCTAAATATGATGACAATTTAAGTTGACATAAGTTGACAAACTCTTCATAACATGTACTGCTGCATTCCATAGTGAGAAATAAATCAATAAAGTTTATGAAGATTGGTGGGTTATGTATTTGCCCAAACTATACTACCAGAAATCAAATAAGGATGAATCACAAAATAGTAAAAAGTTAAACAAGAGACTTTTATAAACCGCAGTTTACTGATGATCCCCAGTGACTTCAGAATTTTGTTATGAAGAAAATAAATGTTTTGGAAAAACACAGACATAGAGTACCTGAAGTAGTGGTTGAGGTCGACAGCGACGGCGTTGTGAGACTGAGTGATCGCTACAGCTGTGCTGAGATCAGCTGACACCTGGAGGAGGCAGAAGGAGGAAGAAGAGGAGGAGAAGAAGGAGGAGAAAGACGAGGTGAGGAGATCGTCTTCTGCCGGGCTGGAGCTGAGGTAGGCAGGGAGGTCAACGGTGGCCAGCAGAGCGCCTTCACAGATGTTGTACACAGCTGGAGGTCAGAGTTAAAGAAGAAGCAGCTGGGATCCACAAAGACTTTACAAAGACAGAGACACAAGATCCAGGTTAGTTTTTTTGTGGCTAAAAGCTCAGGAGAAGGTTTGATTTAAGATTTTTTAGTCAAACTACTGTTTCAACGGTAATGAAATTACACTTATTAGATTAGTTTTGTATAGATGAGATTAAATTACATGTACTTTGATGTTAGTATAGCTTAGTTCTGTTTGCTTTAACTAGGGCCGAACAATTAATCCAAATATTACCGATCATGTAATGTGGCCAAGTGATCACTTCTTGTTGCCACTTTTCTTTTTGTTTATTAACAGTTACAAACATAGAAAAGTCTACTGGCAGCTGAGCAACAAAGTATAAGTATTTTTATGCCGTGTGAGACTATTTTAGCTGTGGTGGTGTCAAATGGAGCAAATGAAAAATCAATACAAAAACATAATACAAAGCAGTCAGTTGTAGCCTGGTTTAATTTAGCTCAGCTAAGCTTAGTTTAGTGATCACTTGTTAATAATATTATTATAATTCTCAGTCTAAGTAGCAGCAGCAGCAGTTTTATTTCAGTTTGAGACTCTGATGTAAAGCTGCGCTCTGTGGAGGATACATATGAGTCCAGTGGAGCTGAGGATGAACAGCGTCTCTCTGCAGACACTGTGGTGGACAGCAGACTGTCTGTTGCTGTCGGTCAGCTGGATGTTGCAGCAGGACGACGTCTGCAGCTCCTCCTCCGCCTGCTCCCACTGCAGCTGCAGCAGCCAATCACAGTTCAGCAGCACGCAGCAGCAGCCAGCAGCAAACGACAACACACGCAGTGACTGCAGGTCACTCACACCTGAAAACAAAGTCAGTCATATTAGAATATTTATACATTAATAATAAAGCATGTGCAGACTTCTGTGGTTGGACACAATGATGATGATGATGGTCGTGATACTCACTGGGGTCCTTCTCTCTGACGGTCTGCAGCAGGCGATTTGCAGGACATTCGCAGACACACTGCAGAGAAATGGAGGCTGATCGTTCTGCCTCCACCTCCAGCAGCTTCAGGTCACACTGAGCTCCAACAGCCAGCAGCCTGAAGCTGCTGACGCCACGACTCTGCACGGTCACCTCCTCCCAGGAAAAGCTGCAAGTAGAAGAACATTTCGATTATTTCTGACTGTTGTCAGTTAAGGTTAGAGGCACATTATTGCCTAAAAAAATCACTGTATGCTGCAGCATTAAGACTGAACTGACTAAACGATTATTCACGAAATCAAAACAATAACTTTAATAACATTATATTCAAAAATGCCTAAGGAACTTAAAGATTAAAAAAGTAAAAACAAACGACCAACTGATATAGCTGACTGGGTCTGAAAGCAATCAGTGTTAACTTATGTCAGCTGTAGAAAGTGATACAGTGGTGAATCAAAAGCAGGATGTGGTTTGATCATGAGGAA
>JAJHUR010068421.1:934-26520 GCA_027495735.1 Lutjanus campechanus
GGGCATGGGACTGGACCTTTGTGCAAAATTTTTTTCATTTTTCGTGCATGGGAAGTAGGACTTCCTCGGAAGAAGAAGAAGAAGAAGAAGAAGAAGAACATGCAGGATTACAAGAGGGTCCTGGCAGCTTAGGCTGCCCGGCCCCTAATAATAAAAACTGTGGTCCATGGTCTAATGTGGGGGGGGGGCTGATATCAATTAATCTGCCATTTATTTATTTTCGATTAATCATACATTTGGTCAATAAAATGTCAGAGAATAGTGAAAATTATCATTTTTGTTACAACTTCAAAACTATTGCTGTTTGGCCAACAGTGCAAACTCAAACATTATTATGTGAGATGGAACCAACAAATGTCATTTTGGCATTAAAAATGTGTCATTTTACCTGACAAAAAGATTATATGATTATTAAAATAGTTGCTGATTAATTTTCTGTTCATCCACAAATCAATCAATCGACTCATTGCAGCTTTAGAAAATATTAAATTATGAAATGTGCAGTAAGTTTATTATGAATCAAAGCTGTCATCACAACTCTGCATTGTGAAATCTGGAAAATATCTCAGCATTATAGTGACAGCTATGCTTTGTAAGCACAAAAATCATTGATCAACCTTATGCTCAATCATGACCTCACTTGGCTTAGCAAAAAAGTGATCTTGTGCCAAAAACGCACCACTTCTCGCTGATCGACTGGTTCACAGGTCTGACAGGAACCGTTAAAAGCCACCAGGACTAGAGTATATACCAACTGGAGTATTACAAACACACATACCTCTGTTAAAGTCCAGTTTGGCCACCTGCAGAGCGTAGGCCTCACACTCTTTCTTGCTGAAGCTGAAAATGATGACAGGCTGGAAGTTCCTCTCCATGATCATCTTCACGATCTTAAACACACTGGATGGTCCTGCGGAAACCATGCGAGTAACACATGAACATGAATTCTGATATAAATGAATTTAAGACATTAACACATTTTAAACTTGAAAGTTGACACTCACCTTTAGTGCCTCCTTTCCGCCCTCTTGGGTCCCACTTTCCCCCTCCGCTGCTGCCCCCAGAATCCCCCAAGTCTCTGAGCACCTGCATAGCTGTGTTGAAATTGTCCTCCCTGAAGTCTCCCTGAAGAAAAGCAAAACACATGGAGATAATGTGTATCAGTCTGTCATTGCTAATTTTGTTGGACAATATATTGTCCCAGAAATGAGTGTGATTAACAGTATTATTAACATTTTAAGACCTTTTTGTTTCACCCACTGATAAAATGATAATATTATAGCATAATAACAAAAGTATCAGATTAATTGGTCTTTCATAGCTCTGACAGACGCCAGTAAAGTGCAGTTTGTGGGTCAACTTACATTCTCATCAACAACTAGGTGGAGTCCATCGCCCCCTGCTGGGAAGATGTAGTGTTGCAGCGGCGTGGGACGGTAGTCTGTGTAGACGACATGGCATGGCTGCAGGAGACGTGAGACAGACAGATTTCATTAATTATGTAACAAGAAGAAAAAAACCCCACAAAGAACTGTGCCTGGTCCCCTCGTGCAGACAGATACTTGTCACCTCCTCATATTACAGAAGGGACTAAGTATCTTAACCTTTATAAATATAATATGTTGCAGTGCAGCATCCCACCTGCTTATGTAGGTGGCAAATCCACTCAGCAAACTGTCGGGCATTGGGGATTGTAGCAGAGAGGAAGACGTAATGCACATTGTCAGGAAGAAGAATGATGGTCTCCTCCCACACAACACCGCGCTCTGAAATAACCAAAAAGCAGAGGGATTGGTTATAAACAATGAGCCTCTGAGAAAAAAACGTTTGTATTCATTCCCAGAACCCAGAGCCATCTGTCAGAGAGACAAATCCTTTCTAACGACTACTGAATTGTAGAAGCTGCCGGGCTGAAATATGCCAATAAAAATGATAAAATCTAAAAAAATGTCTCCATAATTTAAGACTCAGTGTTCATTTATAGATAAAGACATTATGACTTGCAATCATGTGTGTTTTTTCCCTTTGGAGAAAGGCACACTATCTTTAAATGACCCCTGTCAGCAGCTGTAACCCGTTACTTATTTATCTATCATTTATATTCTCAACTGTCCAGTGCTAACTTAACATTGCAATAGTTTTGTGCAATAATTCAATTGTGTAGTACATACAGCATTATTATTCATACTCTTATATACTGTAGCATAATATTTCTCCAGTTACTGCACTACTGCTTCCAATAGTTCTCAGCACCGTACATTACATACTGTGTACAGTTTTATTTATGTATCTGTTATAATTTTGCTCTCAGTGTCTATATTTTTGCTATCTGATGCACATGTTTGTACATAATTCTTACATTTCTTTTTCTGATATTGTCTATTTCCTCTTTTCTATGCATTATTGTTACATGTTTTGGAACAAGGGGCATATTTTTTTTTACAAACTTTTTATTTGTTAAATTGCTATTATCATACGTATTTGTGTTATATATTCTAGTATAATACAAATGTTTTTACAAAGTCCTTATTTTTTTATTTTCTTACAGATATACTCTTGTTCTTGAATGGCAGCCACTGTAACATGACCCAGTTTCCCCCCAGGGATCAATAAAGTGTTTCTGATTCTGATAGAATACTCATGCAACAGGTCTGGATCACTTTTGAATTACATTCATATCTAAGAGAAAAATCAGTTAGTCAATAGTGTGTCTGTACTGTGTGTACTGCGCATTGTACACACCTGCATCTCTCATATAATGGATCTCGTCAAAGACGACCCACGCCACTTCCCTCATGATCTCAGAGCCTCGGTACAACATGCTCCTCAGGATCTGGGAGAAAAAAAGTTAATCATGTCAGATTAAACTCCCAGCGCTGCTTCACACTCAACCTGCAGGACACTTTCCAAAACACCAGCCCCCCAATAAAAATGATACTTGCCAAATTTAATGCCTCTGCTTTTTCAAACATTACTGTGTCTTACCTCTGTTGTCATGACGAGGCAGGAGGCGGTGGGGTTGATGGTGACATCACCAGTCATCAGCCCCACATCCTGGAACTCTTCATACATCTCCCTGTACTTCTGGTTAGAGAGGGCCTTGATGGGGCTGGTGAAGATCACTCTCTGCTTCTCTCTGAGGGCCAGGGCAATGGCATATCTACAGGAGGAGGATGTAAGAGTGAACCAGAGCACTAATTTCACATTAACACAATCAATGAAATACATCTGGAAGTACGTCAGATAAATAATTTCACTGAAAATGCAAGTAAAAAAAGTTTCTTTGTGATGCCATGTTTACTGAAGATACTCACTCAGCACAGACAGTCTTTCCAGCAGAGGTGTGAGCAGACACAAGCACAGACTCGTTGTTGTCAATACATAAGATGGCCTCACGCTGGAACGGGTCAAGAATAAAAGGGTACTCCTGCAAGACAAGCAAGACAAGATGTAATACCAGTTCTTGTACACCAACACATACAATGCACAATACAGTCTAATTAGTATTTTGCCTTTAGAAAAATTGTGCAGCTGTTATGAACTTAATAAAATGTTTCCAATGATGGTTTTTGGAAAGTTACCTGCTTTATCTTAGCCTCTATGAATTCTATAAAATATATTATTACAAACTGAATGAAGGTTTTAAAAGTATATTTCAGTATAATTGGATGACGTTACACACTGAACAAACAAAATTAATTTCACAACTAGAAGACCCAACTTTAAGGAGCATTATACCTTAGCTGCTTTCCCGACTCGTGGTTTCAGAGGTTTATAGTCGTCACTGGCAGGCAGAGCGACCTGTTAGGAAAAGACAAAATTCTTAATGATCAAAATGTTGACATTTAACATCAGAAAAATCACACATGTGACAAATGAAAGGAAAATGGTATAATTTGGAATAATAATAATTTGGTATAAAAGTGATTTGAATAATATGCTGTGGCCTTTGCAGGAGGCAGATCTGAAACCAATTTGGTGACAGTACTGTCCACCACAATCATCAAAACAAATGAGGGAATATCTGCCAGAAGGACTGTGTTCATCCCTCCAGCAGAGTTCCAGAAGTCTGAAGCTGTTCTGGCAGTTTGGCAGACTTTTCCTTTCATTGTCATCCATCTTTAATTTTTTTTTAATTTGATTTGTTTTCTTTACCTCATGTGAGCATCCTTCCACAGTCTCAACTTGCTCCACCTTCACCTGGGGCATAAATTCTGCAAGACTGAAGCAAACAAAACATCTGTTAACTACACTCCAACCTTAAAGCATATTATGCATCATCTAAAGCTGGTATTTCTCCTCACAAAACACAAAGTCATTGATGTGAAAGACATGAAGTTGAATCAACACCCCTGTCAAAAAGAAAAGTTGAACATTACAACCTTCATGAGCGTAATATTTATTGCTGGGCTGCTGAATTACTGCATTATTTCCACTAGTGAAGGAAGTACTCAGGTACTTTTCTTCAGCAAAAGATACAACATCTCTACTTTGTCATACATAAAGGCTCAACCTACAATTTTTGACTTAAACTACGTTACATCAGCTAAATATACTTCAGAGCACCAAAAGTACTAACAATGGATCTTATAAAGAGTATTACACTAATAGATTTCAAATAAAAAATACATACTTGTGTACTGTGCAAGCAGCATCTTCATGCATGCATTTCAAAACTTTATATTCCATTTCAGTACTATTCTGTAAGTAACTAGTAATTAAAGCCAGTGGTAGAAAGTAATTAAGTACACTTACACAAGCACTGTACTTAAGTACTATTTTGAGGCACTAGTGCTTTACTTTAGTTATTCTAACGTTATTCTACTCCACCACAATCATCCTAAGGGGGTGTATTTCATTGTAATTGAGTGGATATTAGCAGACACAAATTATATTAGAAGCAAAGCATCCCGCACAAAAACACAGACTGTTAAAAATGTAATTCATCTCACTTTAAGTCATTTGCAGAAACCGCCTCATGTCGAGGTTTCTTCCCAAACACCACCTCCTCTCCACCATCACTGTCTGCCTCCCTCTTGACTCGGGTAGACGGACCAGCATCCTTGTCATTTTTTCCTATGACTTTCCTGGAAAAGAGCACAGCACACAAGTAAAGAAATGTGGTCAGCTGAACCTGCCCATACGTTTCAACGACTGTTAGCTAGCTAGACTGCTGCTACAACATTGAACCTCTGAAGTCTCTCAGAAAATGGCTTAAACATTATTTCAAATACAATAGAAACAGGTCTAACACAAAAACAATTGGGGTCGATGTTTATCAGCATTACGAAGTACTTTAAATTATGTTTCATTAACGAGTTAGCTAGCTATAACAGGTTGACGTTAGGACTTCTTTCTGTCTGGCACGCGCACACATGATGCTCCGTCCAGGTTTCGTGAACAACCGAAAATCCCAATTTAGCCACTAAACATTACTATGGAAAAACACAATAATTTACCCTATATCTGGAGCCAACGAAGCAGGTATCTTTTTGCTTGTTGTAGTTTGTTGTTCATCGTCAAACACGCTGAACAAACCGTCTCCAAAGGCGTCCGCCATGATTGTTAGGGGCGCACGCCTCAGTCGTGTCTAGAAGGGAACCCAAGATCTGCGAAACTCTCGCGACATCTGTACACGTTGTTACTTTATTGGGAACACTGTATAAACTGATTACGTTTTAAAATTTAACAAAGCTGTAGTTACTTATCTCGGTAGGTCTAGAGACGGAAACATTTGCGTAGGGTTTGAGAAAGATGGGTTAATTTGGCCATTCTCGCGAGACTTTTCGCGGGTCTGGGGTTCCCTTGATCTATACACGACCACAATTCCCACAATACAACACGAGGTTTCTCTGGGTAATACTTCCTGTACGGCAGCTGTGACGTCCAAAAGTCAACCAGTACTACATGAATACGGCGAGAAAAAGCACGTTAGCGGTATTTTTTGCGCTCTATTCGTCACTATCACCTTCCAAGAGTTTGCGGATGACTTGGCATCAAATAAACATATAGAGGAGCCGCAGACAGGCAGTGTTTTGGTGACATAATGGGTGGGAAGAAGAAGAAATCCGCTCCTCCGGTGGCCCCGGTGGCAGCTGGAGCAGCAGCAGCGGGCAGGACTGGAGCCTCTGCAGCGGGGAACGGCGTGGCGGAGGAGGCGAAGAAACAGCCAGCCAGCAACAAAGTGGCCAAACCAGCCAAAGAAAACAAGTCAAAAGGTGTGACAGATTTAGAAACATTATTGTTACCATTCAGACTGTCAGCGACCAGTTGTCTTTCCCGGTGAATAGCTGAAAAGATGCTGCATTTTCAGCCTGCATTTGGAAGTGTTGTACAAGATAGTTTTGTAGGTGTTTATTCTGTCGTGCTAGTGTGTTTAATTTCTAAATTGCTTAGTATTGGGGAAATAATAGGAGTAATTTTGTCAAGTACGTATGCCAAAAGGTTCAGGTTACAGCCTGTCTTCATTTCATATTGTGACACCTTCCTGTGTGTATGTAGCTTGACAGATTGGCAGTGGTGGAATGTAACTAAGTACATTTACTCAAATACCGTGCTCAAGTGCAAATTTGTCATACTCCTAGTTAATTTGAGTCCTTTCTTTTGATGTCACTTTATACTTTTCCCTTACTGTATCTCAGAGGGGAATATTATCATTTTACTTTATTACATTTATCTGACAACTTTAGTTACAGCTTACTTATAAATTAATATATCTATTAATATGTCTACTAATGTATAAAGAAAATCATCAGAATTATATTTAATATAGGTTCAGTGCAGCTTAGTCTGCATGACGTGATGAAATCTGAAAATACAACATATTTGTCAAAAAATAAACATGTATGTTGTAGCTCAGCAACAACATACATGGCACAGTTATATGTTTTTTTTTCTTCCTCCAGCTCCAAAGACCTACAGTCTTGCCAACACTGCCCAGGTTGACACAGGTGGAGTCTCAGACAAGTCAATTCTTAAAGTAAGACATACTGTGTATTTTATCTTTGCTGTGCAGTAAACGTTGCAGCTGTAACCTGTTTTTGTGACTAGCTTGTAACACAATAATTTAGAGATAATGTACAGTGAGCGGCTCATTATGGTGAAATAAACCATGAGAGGATGATGCAGGACCGTGCTAACTGTACATTGCCTTGCTTATTACATGGCTACTTACTAAAAAATCAATAATTTGACACAAGATATTGATTTAAACGTGATTTTAGATGATTTTATTGCTTCTGCTGACTGCTATTCAGAAATAACACCATAAAATTCTGTAGTTGACCAATTAGAATAAAGTATTCACAAAACCCATGTAATAATGTTCTATACACAGTGAAGTAGTCCATTATCTATTCAGCTGCAAATCTGAATGTGTGTTTCGCACTGAGATGTATTAAAAATGCTGATAATGAAGGGGATTTGACACTTAAACACAGGTTTCAATCCAAGCTGACCTGGAGAAGAAGATCATCAAACTGATCAATGACTTCAGAGAAGAGAATGGAGACAAAGGGCCAATATCAGGCAGACTCACAAGCAAGAAGTTGCTGGTAATAACAAAATCAACCACCACATGGCTCTAAGATCCGTTTCCATGACAGAATGTTGCATCCAGGTTGTCTTGTTTGTGCTTGCAGGACCTGTACACAGCTCTGCAGAAGTTTAACTTTAAGAGAGAACACATCGAGGAGGCGATGAAGAGCAGCGTGCTGTACGGAGGGGATCTCCACTCTGCTCTCGACTGGCTCTGCCTCAACCTTAAAGATGGTAACAGAGCATCAGCAGTCATTAACATGTTGTCACCGTATAGCTCATGAGGACACGCTGTCAAAAATTTCTTGATTTACTGTCTGTAAACCAGATGAGCTGCCAGAAGGTTTCAGCCAGCAGATGCAGGAGGAGAACCAGAAGAGCCGGCCCAGGTTCCAGCCTCCTGTGCAGCAGAAACCTGCAGCTCCAAGCCCTAAAGCTCCCACCAACACCCACAAAGAGACCACCAAGGTGTGTGTGTGTGTCTACAAGTGTGCACGGGCTAGATAGATGTGTACCATCACACTAAATTGAATCTTATAAGTGTGGTGTTTTCCAGGCCACAGAAAAGGACGAAGCTGCGAGCATGAAGGACTGGATCTTAAGGTATGCAGAGCAGAGCAGTGATGATGATGAAGAGGACGACGAAGAGGAAGGAGGGAAGAAGACACACAATCCTGAACTGGATGAAAAGTTTGATCCAGTAAGTGACAACAAACAACGAAAATTTATACAATGCATGTAAAAAAGTATATTCAGTCTTTTCTGAGTTTAAACAGTTGTGATAATGTAATAAATGTCACCAAATATGTGGTTCTGTGTACCAACTCTGTGTGTGTTATTTTTTGCTGTGTAGAACGACAGGTATTTGATCCTCACTGCTCAGCTGTATGACACAAAAGAAATGGCAGCTGCTGCCAAGACAAAAGCAGACAAGGCAGGACAGAGGATGGCACAGGACAGGATACGCGTCATACAGCAAGGTGAGCGTGTGCTTCGACTCTCACATGAAGAGAGTAAACCATTTCTTATAACTCACTTTTGGCTTTTGAATAAATATATATAAATCAGATGTGTTTTCTGTTTCCAGAAATGAAGCAGCTGGAGTCCCACCCCATGTTCAATCCAGCTATAAAAGTGGTTGACGCACCTCAAAAGGAAAAGAAAGTAGTTCCTGTGAGCGAGGACAAAGAGGACCTCGGCTTCAAGTTATTCGAACAAGCTGAAAAAGAGCCGCCTGCGGAGAAAGGTTAGATCAGTTTTATTTAAAGTGCAGAATCACCATGCAGCATGCTCCTGATACACTTAAAGATTAAAAAGAACACATAGATTTGAGGGAATTTGGTTGCAAAAAGTCAAAAATAGATTTGGGCTTTTCGAAAATAGTCTTGACGAGGTGGTATAAATTCACAGAACTTAAAAGATTCACACGACTTTTTCTCAATAATTTTGTTCCATTTTCCTTCACAGTTGTGAAAAAGAACGAGCCAAAGGACATTCGCAATTTTGACTACACCGCTCGCAGCTGGACGGGAAAGTCTCCCAAACAGTTCCTCATCGACTGGGTCCGAAAAAACCTCCCCAAGAGCCCGCCACCGGCTTTTCACAAGGTGGCTGCTGGGAGATACTGGAGATGCAAGTAAGTGTGTGTGTGCGTGGGTGTTTCTGTGTCATTATTCCTACAAAGACATACGTTTTGTTGAATGTAAACACCCTGACTGTCGTGTTTTTGAGATTCTTTAACCCTGATGTTTATCATTGGCTTATAACTAAATGTAGAAATATTTTGTGTGGACTTCATTGATCAGGGTGCGTGTGCAGAGGCCAGATGATGTTCTTGAGGTTTGTCCAACAATCCTGACAGAGGACAGCATGCAGGCTCAACATCTGGGGGCCACACTGGCACTCTACAACCTGGTGAAAGGACAGGTAATACATGCAGAGGATACCACCGTTTTTCTGCACTGCTTGACCTCATATTTATATTCTCTAAAAAACTGTTTTAATCCTCTCAACCGTTCTGTCTCAGTCAGTGCACCAGCTCCTTCCTCCAACCTACAGAGATGTATGGCTGGAGTGGAGAGACAGCGAGCAGCAGAAACAGGAGGAGAGCCGCACTGCTGCGAACAAACCTCGAGACCAGTTCATCTCCCGGCTCCTGACCCGACTCAAACAGCAGCAGAACCAGCACCAAGCGCAGGATTCTGGATCTCAGGGCCAGCTGGGGCAGCAGGGGGATGATGAGCCCGAGGAGTCCTGGGAGAACCTGGCTAGTCTTGATATCGGGGAGGGAGGAGAAGAACTAGAGGACAAGAGTGAAAAAAGAGGAGGGAGGAGGGAAGGAGCACTTGAGGCCTCCAGAGAGCTCTTAAAGAAGCTGAAGACGTCCTCGCTGGCCCACAAGCTGCAGGTAAATACCCTGAAAGATTGTGCAATTTACTGCATCAAAGATGTTTTAAAGATGCAAGTAATTCAACAAGTATTTTGTCTTCAAGGCGGAGCGAGAGCAGCTTCCTGTCTTCCAACACCGGCATCGTGTCCTGGAGGCTCTGCAGCGACACCCTGTGGTGGTGGTGGCCGGTGAGACGGGCAGCGGAAAGAGTACCCAGATCCCTCAGTTCCTCCTGGAGGAGCTGCTGACGGGAAGCAAAGAGCCGCAGCCCTGCAACATCGTGGTGACGCAGCCTCGTAGGATCTCTGCCATGAGCCTGGCCTGCAGAGTCAGCCAGGAGCTCGGCTGTGAGGACGGACCGGGGTCAAAGGTGAAAATACATTTCTAACGAGACATCTTAAGGTTTGACAGACTTTAAAATTGTGATTATGTAGGCTGATAGGACGCACTGTCACCGGCTTTAATAATCATGTCTCATGTTAAAATCGTGTTTCAGTCGTCGCTGTGTGGATACCAGATCAGGATGGAGAATCAGTCAGGGGAGTGGACCCGCCTGCTGTACTGTACTACTGGAGTTCTGCTGAGAAAACTACAGCACGACCGACACCTCAACTCCCTGACGCACATCATCGTAGATGAGGTACTGATAGTTCCTGATCAAATACAGTGTTTGTAAATGTTTTATCACCCTGTGTGATGCCATATTATAAGTGTTAGGTTAATATATTTACAAGGGCTATTTTTGGTTAAACTGTATAATCAGACTGCGGCAAGAGCTTAATGTGATCAACACAGGAGTGAGATAGTTGAAAGGATGTAACTGCTGAATGCAGTTAAATTTTATTAGAACTTGATTTTTGATGCAGCTGTTTTGTTTTTACTCGTAATAAAACATGCATCGTCTGGATGATACGCAACTTTTTAAAGTTGATATGAAACCACTTTTTGTTAGTTTTACCAATACTGATTACAATACAAAACTGATACTGACACTTTTTTAATGGGTAATAGTGGTGATTTTTAGAGAGAAAAATAATAGATAAACACATGACACATACCAGCTATTTGTGCTAAGTGAAAAATGTTAATGAAATAAATAATCATATTCATGTTTTAGTTCAGCCTCCCTGCTTTTAAGTGTTTGAAGAGGCTGCTTGTGTTGCCGCTGTGTGGCACTTTCTGCATCCTGCTGTATTTTCATCTACACGTGAAAATCAACACCCTGCTGTTTTTCCTTTCTGCCGTCTCTCACAAGCTTGATGCAAAAGTGGCTGTCTGCAGCTGCACGCTTGGTTTTCATAGGTTTCCACAGTCATGTAGCACAGGCCAGCTAAATAAAAATATCAGGGATGTTTATTGGCACAAACATGACACATTATCTTCATCTAATCACTAACACTCCACAGACCTACAATCAACCAAATCAGTGCATGTTACTAACAAGACCGCGAGTTGTAAAGTCTAATCTTCTCCTCGTCACCTCCGTCTCCTCAGGTGCATGAGCGCAGTGTCCAGTCGGACTTCCTGTTAACCATCCTGAAAGATGTTGTCATGAGGAGATCAGACCTGCAGCTGATCCTCATGAGCGCCACAGTGGACTGTGACAAGTTCTCCAACTACTTCAACCGCTGCCCGGTGATCACCATCCCCGGCAGGACTTTCCCAGTGGAGGTAGGAGGAGCAACCAAGAGAAACCAAGAACCTGAATGAAAATGAACCTATGACCATGGGAGGGGAAGCAGGATATTTTCAAGCTGCTTTGTTTTTGTTTGCAGGTGTACCACTTAGAAGACATCGTGGAGCAGACAGGCTACATCCTGGAGAAGGACTCGGAGTACAGCCAGAAAATTCTTGAAGAAGAGGAGGAAGTTAGCATCTCTGTCACACAGAAAGGTGGCAAGACTTTACAGCACCAGGTAACATTGGATCTCTGCAGCAGTCGGACAGTTTACTGAGGTAGTGGTGTGTTATTTATGTATATAATCCGCTTCTGCGTGTTCCAGGAGGTGATCGTGAGGGACTCCTCATCCGGCTGGGACCTGGGTCCAGATCTCGACCACTTCAGCAGCAGGACTCGGCAGGTGCTGCAGTACATGAACCCCAATAAGATCAACATGGACTTACTGGTTGACCTCATCGACTACCTGGGTACAAAACATCATCATGCTTGTTTCAGACGACACAGAGCTCATATTCGTACATGTTTTTATCAGGTTTTGTTACGTGTGTGTTAAATTTCTGTATTTTTGTGCTCTGACAGACAAAGCCCCACAGTTTACGGAGGTGGACGGAGCCATTCTCGTGTTCCTCCCAGGTCTGGCTCACATCCAGCAGCTCTACGACCTGCTGACCTCAGACAAGAGGTTCAGGGACAAAAACAGGTGACGTACACAACATCATACTAATAACAACTGCGTGATAATCCTTCACAAGGCCTTTAAAAACAGACAAACGGTGCATTTAACTTTTTCATGTGGCTCACTGTGGGTTAAGGTTCAGGATCGTTGCTCTGCACTCCACTCTCTCATCTAAGGACCAGGCTGCTGCCTTCACAGTGCCACCTGCTGGAGTTAGAAAGGTACTTCTCAATGTGGTAGAAAAAAAGCACTGAGAAATTAGAAAATAGGACAATGCAACATGATTCAACAAAGTCCCCTTTATAGAGCTATGTTTCTATTAAAACTATCTCACACTACATTTGATTGTTTTACTTGTTTTAAAAAGAAAATTTTCCTGAAAATCCCTAACACGACGCTCTGCTTTGCGTCTCCTTTAGATCGTCTTATCGACTAACATTGCTGAGACCGGTGTGACTATTCCTGATGTTGTGTTTGTCATCGACACTGGAAAGACTAAAGAAAATAAGTAAGTGCTCATGAACGATACCAGAAAACTGTTATTATAGAATTGTTAATAGATTTTTTTTTCTATTAAGTAACAGCACATTGCTGGTTATTGGATCTGTTTCATGGCTCAAGTCAAACATAATAAAATCAAAATATGTTTTATCTGTCTCTGTTAATACAGTTACATATTATTTATTTATTTATTTATTAATTCATTCATGTGTATTAGAGCCAAGCCAGTCAGCCAATATAAGCCTAGCACAGCCATATCCATCTATAATGGAATTGCCATATATATATTGTCAGATTTTTTTTATTTTTTATTTTTTGTACAGAACACGATGCAGTTTTTGGGTTTTACAGTCAGCATTTTAGGTATATTTGATCCTTTCTTGAGTTCAAGTTGTTGTTGTTTTTTTAATTTATTGTTATTTCTAATTATTAAAAATACAGTTAAGATTTCGGCATCGGCTCCAAAAATCCAGTATCAATTAGACGATAATATTTATCTGTTTACGTTTTAATTTATTCGAACCTTTATTATTTATTTATAGTCATTCTGCCTTTGTGCGGATGAAGAATGGATGAAAATTGAATAAATATACAAATGTGTAAAGATATATAGTGAGTAAATAAATAAATACACAAATAAATGTAGCATTTATATATTTAATGGCTCAGTAATTTGTGGTTTATTTGTTTATGGTGACGGTGTTACGGTGCAACTATTAGACACCAGCGTGGTTAATAATTAACAGCTATGGAGGGAAACATGAATGAATTTGGTTGTAGAGAAACTTATTAACTCCAGTCCGCTGTGTCCTTCAGGTACCACGAGAGCAGCCAGATGAGTTCTCTGGTGGAAACCTTTGTTTCTAAAGCCAGCGCCCTCCAGAGGCAGGGGAGAGCGGGACGTGTCCGAAACGGCTTCTGCTTCAGACTCTACCCAAAGTTCAGGTACGGAGGCCATCGTCCATAAGGCAGAGACGGGAGCGAGAGCACCAAGCAAGAAAGAAAAATAAAAGGATGTGTTAATCAAAAAACAAATGTCATAATCAAGATTTGGTTCATGTTCTGACCTGCTCTGCTGTTGTTTGAACCCTTTGACCTCAGGTTTGACGCCTTCATGGATTACTCCATTCCAGAGATACTACGGGTCCCACTGGAGGAGCTCTGCCTTCATATTATGGTATAAAAACCTGACCATAAAGATTCACGCAAAGGCAAACACTTGACAAATATTGAAGCTTCTAAGTTGTTTTCTTCAGTCCTCTCTAATCTCCTCCTCTTCACTCCCTGCCCTCTGATAGAAATGTCAGTACGGCTCCCCGGAGGACTTTCTGAGCCGGGCCCTGGATCCTCCTCAGCCTCAGTCGGTCAGTAACGCCGTCAACCTGCTGAGGAAGATCGGCGCATGTCACCCCGACAATCATCTCCTCACGCCTCTGGGACACCACCTGGCGAGTTTGCCCGTCAACGTGAAGATCGGCAAGATGCTCATCTATGGAGCCATCCTCGGCTGCCTGGAGCCCATAGTACGTCCCACTGCCTCATTATTCAGAAAATCAAACACTAATCCTATTATTTTTACTTGATTGTGTCCTTAACTTTGCATGAATATTAATATGAGATTTGTTTAAGGCCACAATCGCGGCGGCCATCACAGAGAAGTCTCCCTTCTCCACACCGATGAACAGGAAGGAGGAAGCCAACCTGGCCAAATCCGCCCTGGCACTGGCCAACTCAGATCACCTGACGATATACAGTGCATATCTGGGGTATGGACTTCAGACACAGACTGTACTTTTTGATTATGGAGCATATTAGGACATTTTAGAAGCCTCTCAGACTGATTTGATGTCATGAATGAGAATCCAAGCCGTGCTTTTAGTAGCCTGCAAGCTGGCGTTGCAGCAGTCAGAGATTTTCACAGTACATACAGTACACGTACCACAGTACAATACTGTTATACTGCTGCAGCCCTACAACTGAGCCATAGTGCTATGAAAGTCATAGAATATAAGACAAGTACAAACAAATTGTTTTGAGGATTTAACAAATCTTTGAAAAGTCTTGAACTTGGTTCCTTCAAAAGAAAAAAGCACCTAGTACACACAAGTCTTAGATTTTATTTTAAATGAATGAAGATGATCAAATTAATATTTTTTCTTGCCTGCTGTAGACCGTAACATGAGCTGTAATTGTTTTTGTGTGTGGCTACAGACCGTCTGGAGATATTTTACATCTCTAAAAAAAACAAGTGAGACTGCTGTGCAGCAGTGGTTTGTGCATCAGGATTCAGTCCATTTTTGTGGATTTTATTTCATTTCTGCAGTAGTATGACTATAAATCTGCATAAATCTTACACACTGGACCTTTAAATGAACTTTAATTATTTTTTAATTGGTTAATCCATCTACTTTCTGCTGCTTATCTGGATCCAGGTCCCGTTATTTGATTACCAGATGTTATTGTTATGCACAGCTGGGAAGTACAGACAAAAATTTGATTTAAAAATGTTCATAAATGAATTTACTTATTAAACAGTTGAAGGCCTTATTGTCCCTTCTGGCTTTCTGTCATTCTTTGACTGATATGATCATGAAAAAGGTATTAAATTGCTTTGCAAGAACAGTTTAAATGAAGTTGCATACTTAAGAATGTAGGAATGTTTTTTGTTCCTTAATGTTCCCTTTTAAATGAACGTTATAAAAGACCAGACTTTCAAAAGAGGCAACGTCCATCATTAACTTTAACCATTAATCAAAAACAGGCCTCGTCTGCCTCTTTCAATGGTCAGTAATAACCATTGAAGCACCTATAAAGCCTGCCAAAACTAATCCAGATTTGTGTTTGGATATATTTAGTAGTAGAGGAGACCCGTCTCCGATTAAATTGCCTTCTACATGGCATTTAAAAGGTCTGGAAAAAGCTTTATGTTTAATCTGATTTTTTAAAAGAACTCTCTCTGCTTTCTGATGACCTACTTTCCTGTGAACCTGTCATCCTTTTAGGTGGAAGAACTCACAGTCTGAGGGACAGAGAGCAGAAATGTCCTACTGCAGGAAACACTTCCTCAATCGTACAGCTCTCATTACAATAGAGGTAAGACACACGCACACACATTTTAACACACCTTATCAGCCATGAGTCGATTTTAAATCGGATCATGACTCCCTTTTCTGTCCAGGACGTGAAGCACGAGCTGATGAAGATGATGGAGCAGGTGGGTTTCTGGTCGTCTCGCTCCTCCTCCTCCTCTCGCTCCAAGTCTCAGACGGCCTCGCTGTCCAAGCAGCAGATGTCCATCCTGAACGCGGTGCTGACCGCGGGGCTCTACGACAGCGTGGCCCGAGTTCTGTGCACGCCCTCCGTGGATGTGCTCGAGCGCATCGCCTGCACGGTGGAGACGCCTCAGGGCAGGGCTCAGGTCCACCCGTCGTCTGTTAACCGCAACCTGCAGACACACGGCTGGCTGCTGTACCAGGAGAAGGTATGAGTGAAGAGTGTGTGTGTGTGTAATTTCTCCTTTTTTTAAAGTCACAGCGCTAATGAATTTTAATCCACAGGTGAAGTACACTAAGATCTACCTGCGAGACACCACTCTGATATCTCCTTTCCCCATGCTGCTGTTTGGAGGTGACATTGATATTCAGCACAGAGAGAGGCTCATCACTCTGGACGGATGGATCCACTTTCAGGTCAGAGGTCACCGGGGTTTATCTTTTAGCCCCTCCCATAGCAACAGCAACTTGACTTTGTAGGCCAATGAAATGGATCTTCCTCCAGGTGTTTTTTTTAACTGAGTCCATGTCGTTTGTCCTTAAAGGCTCCTGTTCGGATTGGTGTGATCTTCAAACACCTGAGGAAGCTCATGGACTCTCTGCTTGAAAAGAAGCTGGAGAACCCGAGGATGAATCTGGAAGGTAAACTCGAGCATCACAATGCGACATGCGTCTTTTTTTTCCCCCTAAAGAGTAAGCAGCATAAAATTAAAATGAACACTTTTGTGAAATGTGTTCATAGCTTGACTGCAAAACCTGAAAAACCATGACAACAATTAATAGACGGGAGGAACTCCAGTTGCTCTACAGTTTGTTGGGGAACCATTTCACTTAAGACCATTAGGGCCAGGCATAAGGAAAAAATGGGAGAAGGGAAAGAGTTTTTGTATTTTGCATTTCAAGAAAAAAGTTGAAATGTTGAGAATGAGGTCAAACTTTAAGTATTAGTGCCAGACACAAGAAAAAACATAAATCAGAGGAAGAAGAGATTTTTTTCATCATTTATTTTTCTTTAAGCTTGGCCCTAATACATAAAGTTTGATTGAATTCTTGCCATTTCAGAATTCTTAAAATGCAAAATGCCAGGCCAAAATACTCCTTTGTGCAATTTAAATTTTCAGCCAAATAACCTGTCCATCTGTTGTTATAGAAATAGAATGCTGTATTTTAAGTATTGTAACATATGCACATTACTAAAATGCGTTGCATAAAATCACATGAACGTTCTCTGCAGATAAGATAATTTTTTTTTTTCCTGATCCTGTTTCTGTCTGCTGTAGGTGAGAGGACCATCCAGCTGATTCTGGATCTGATCAAATCAGAGCATGCTGTCTGATATCACACCACCAAAGGATCTGATCACCACTGAAGAACCTGCATACCAGTACTTTTCTTACACTATCAACAGACCTCTGCGTCCAGTTGTCCCGGGGACTGCTGGACACAGGAAATGCTTCCCATTTGCTCTGGTATTCAGGATGAAGGCTCACAGATAAACAGCGCCCAGCAAACAGATGTGGGCATCCTAAAGATGAACTGACGACTACCAGGAACTTTACTCACATTGAGGATGACTGTATCATATAAAATGCAAATACACATGCTGAAATTTGAGAGGAAAAAACAGATTAAGAGAAAATTATGTTGCCAGATGTGGTGGAAATAAAGCTGTACACATTTTTATTGGAACATTTCATTGTGTCGTGTTTGCTGCTTGTTGTAGCCCTACAAATATATTTTAATATTCTATAACTAAGAAAAAGCAGAGAACCAATCAGCGCTTAATAGTATGTTAAAGATACAGTCTGAATTAACGGGCAGAATTATGTTTTGAACAAAGTACCACGTCTCTAGGGGGAGCAGTTCACCCATTAAAATGATGTGTGTCACCACTTGAGCTGCAGGGACTGATAATGGATGTAAGAAAATAAAAAAGACAAAAGACAAAAAGACATTTTCATACTTAAAGTGCTGAGAATAACTCTAATTTTATTTGTACAAAACCAACACCAGGCCAGCTGCACACTATAATGCCATTTAATCTCTCTTTTATATTCAGTCACAGTATGTAGCAATTTATACAAATTATATTCTTAACATAAATAAAGCAAAATCAAAGTGCAAAAATTCTAACAGTCCTCAAGTATTCAGAGAATATCGCAGGTCATCATCACATATTTGCATTTTTAATCACCTGAATGTCAATCTGGGGCATAGATCTTAATCTAACTTAACCTTCTTAGAATAGAAAAAGAGCCTGTTGTTCAGCACATAAACCACAAACAGGACTTTCACAAGAAAAAATATGAAAAACGGGATCTGTTTTAATCCATTTATAGTACACTGTAGGTAAATAAGAGTGTGTGTGAGACTTTAGGTTGTAATCACAAGATCACTGTCAGCTGACCGGCTACTCTCACATGCAAGAGGAAATGAAAACAAGCAAGCTGATGATGTGTTCTTATTTTGTGAATCTATATTTAAAGTTTACAGAATAAGAGTACAGATCCACAAAAATAAATACAAAACTGAAGATAAATTAAGCTGCAACTCTTGAAAATAGACACCTGCACAACATAAACTTGTGGGTAATAAATAGGTTCTATATCTGGACAGTGGAAATGTTAAGTTCATACTAGATGTCGCTGTTTTATTTTTAATTATCTAATTTTACAGAATGTCCTTTTCATCAAAATACAGAGCTGAAAGTTCTCATCTTACCCTGTATTGGTTTTAAAAAAGACACACAAGAATTTAAGAATAAAATGATATTGACTGTTCTGTTTATAACACTGTGATATATTCAAAATATCACACAACCCCGCTTAAAAATATACATGTGCGCATTTATGACACTCATTTCCATCTGGTCCGACATTATCTTTACAGGAAATCTCACAGGAGGAAGTGACGAGACTTATGTAAACTTCATGTCCATCACGAAGCTGTGCAGCGAGTCCATCAGCGTGTTAGTACTGGATGACGCTGTACCCGGCGTCCTGCACTGTTGAGTACACTGTATCGTCTGCAATGAACGCAAAGATCAAAACGATGTGGTTAGGTGAGGAAAGCAGAAGCGTGAAGCAGCTATACAGTTGATAATGCAGCCACGAGCACCGATCACACCACTGAAAATATCTTAGATGACAACCGCTACTCAGAAAAATGTGCCAACGGTTGGGTGAATTCCCAGAGAAGCTCAGTGTTCGTGTCAAATGATGTTTTGACCTCTCATTAGGCCCTGCAGTGGGTATCAGGCCTCTGAGAGATGACACCGCTCTCTAACTCTGTCCTAACTCACCTTTAAATACTCTCATTCAAGAAAAGAGCAGCTCGACCCAGTCTTATATCTACAATCTGTCTACTTAAGCTAACCAATACTGACTGGTTAAATTTGAGCTTTATCTTAATGTCACAGCCTGCTCAGGAGTCCTGCTGTCAGTGCTGCTTATCTTGCTCCACAGATCTTTCAAAAACTTATTAGTTAGTGACCACACTGGTACGAGGACCTTTCACAAATCATGTCCCTTAATTTCTCTTGTGAAACGAAAGATCATGGTTTCAATATGAAGTTGACTGTGTAACTGTAAAAGTGCAAGCAAGTGTAAGCGGGGTCATCAGGCGGGCTGAATGTGCCAAACTTAGTGACTTTCTTGCCGGATCTGGCGACTTTGAGATCTCTTTAGCGACTGTCAAGGACATGAAAAGTAGCATGTGACATAATCTAGTGACATCTAGCTACTTTTCAGCGACTTTCCCTCGAAAATAGTTGGCAACAACAGGTCGGCATCCTCTCAGTAACTGGTGTTTTGTTGAGATGGGCGCACAACACATTGTGTTCCACACTACCAGAACCAGCCCACACTTCACAGTACCTGCACCCACACGCTCAACACAGCTCTCCTACACAAGTTTTATTCACTTCTGTCAAGAACATTACTGGACAACACCAACAGCTAACAGCATGCTTGCTAAAAAACAACCAGCTAACAATATGCTATGCTAACTAGCATGTTGCTACATCTGGTAACCCACCAAGAATTAAAGCAAGTAACCATTCTTAGCTACTTAACTAAAATTCTAGCCCAGAACCAGCTAACACCATCAGTGACCTAACTAGCATGCTAAGACAACTGGCATGTTAAGCCAACTAGCACAATATCATGTTAAGACAACTAGTGTGCTTGCAACAAGTTACGCTAACACGCAAGCTGCTCGAGCCACCAAACCAGACAAACAATCCCCTTCAACTATTTCACTGTAGCAGTTAACAAAACACAATATTTAACCTCTTTCTATAATATCATTGGCTAACACCGCCAGCTACCAATATGCTAGCTAACAACAGCAAACTAGAGAAGATCATTCATGAAAAGACTATGATGTGAATGCTGGGTGTTAAAAAGCTGACGCTAAACTGCATCGTTGGCTTTAAACTCTGAATAATATCAATAATGCATGAAAGATGTGGAACATTTTAAAATTTGTTGAAAGCTGACACTAAACTGCATTGTTGGCTAATTTATACAGAGAAGCATGAATAGTTCAAAAAGTGGGAAAGGGTCTGATTAGAATGAACACTGAATAAAAGTCTGTATGAAAAATATAGAACAATATTATATTTGAAAGAAGTTGTGGCTTTTAAAGTGTGAATGAGTAAATAAAAGTTTGTAAAAGTTTAAACAGCTGGAAAAGTAAGAAAGGGATGACGGATGTCAAATATAGCATAAAGAACCAATCCTCTCCAGCTATTTCACTCTAGTAATAAACAAAACATACACCTCTGTCAGTCTATAATATCACTGGCTAACACCATCAGCTAACAACATGCTAGCTAATACCAGCAAACAACATATTAAGCTAACTAGCATGCTGTAACATGTTGCTCAAACCACCAAGAAAATCTCCAAGCTACCACATAAAAGCAAGCAACACATCATACATTGTATTAAAGAAAAAAAAAATCCAAAAGCCATACCTCTACTGTTGTTTGTTGGATCAGGTAATGGCCCCCTCCTGCAAATTCAAGAAACAACACAAACAGTCAGAACTGTGCAGTCAGTGTCCTAAAAATGTATTGAAGAACAGGTTGAAATGTTAAACAGAAGACAGGTAGCAGCCTCTCCTACAGTCTTCCTCTTGGTGACCTGATAGCTGGTGGAGGCAGTCGAGAGGGTGGAGGTCCAGTTGGAGATCTCTGACCACTGTAGAAGTTCTCGTACAAAACAGGAGCTGAAAGAGAGACAGGCTGATTCGGTTGACGTGCTCGCCAACTGATGAAGGAGCACAAGCTCGTGTGTTGTCTGACAGCTCCCTCCCTCTGTCTGCGTACTTTGAATTTCTGCACTGGTTAACTGTCAATGATGATGCAGGAATGTAAATGTCAGCTGATACCTGGTGGTTTGTCACCGGTCCGCCTGAGGTTTACAAAGTGCTCAGTGTCTTCCTGGACATCACACTGTTCCAGTGACTTCCTCACTTCCTCATACAGCTGTTAATAAACACACACACATAAAGAGAGACAGTAAAAACAAGGTCAGAGTCCGAGTAAGCCACGTCCATATAGTTATGCTTTGAGGTTTGTCCAAGAAAGTTTATAAATGTTTTCTTAATTTCTTAATAATACATTTATTCTTAGTTTGCACTTTAAAGGGATAAAGGGAAGCTAAGCAATGAACTCCCCTGCACAGGTTCAGCAGCAAAAAGTATTTTAGCCACTTAAAAGAAAAGGTCTACCTAAAAAAAACAGTTTAAATGTATGTTTTGTTTTGTTTTTAATTCTGTTTCATTTTGCCATCAGACAGGCTTTCCTGACAGGAAGCTGCCGTCATACAAGCCAAGTATCACTCTGTCAAAACCAACCAAACTCCATAGGTGAAATCAGTCATTTTACTTTGCAGAATAAGGGAGTTGTGGGTCTACCGCTGTCTGGATCTGTTAGTTTGTTTGTGTTATCATGTCACTTTGGCGCTTTAAAAGTCACCCAATAACAAACAAACTAACCAATCAAGGCAGCTGTAGACCAGCAACCCCATGATCTGCGAAGTAAAATTACTGATTTTGCCTGTGGAGTTTGGTTGGTTTGGACAGAGCGATACAACATCTTATATAATGGGAGTTTCTAATCAGAAAAGGGTGTTTGACGGCTAAGTTAAGTGGAGAAAATATTCTAAACAGAGCAAACACTTAAACTCATGTTGATTTTTTAGGTGGACCTTTTTGTAAGTAGCTAGAATACCTTTTGTTGCTGACCATGTCCACAGCAGTAGATTGCTTCACTTCCACACTGGTACTCCTCTCTGCTTCTCCAAAATGGGGTCGTTCCACTAGCATCTATTGTAACTAATATACTGACCATTGATAAGTACGTCATACAACAGCACCTTGAATAATCCAAACTATCCCTTTAAACCTGCATTAATTTTTTTTTGGGCCTCTAGGGGGCTCCAGAACAAGCTGGAAACACAACTCTGACATGTTATCACCACATAAAATTGGTGTAGTGAATGCGTTAGCAAGCAGCAGCATTAGCATTCATTTAAAGACATGTTTGTGTCCACCTGTTGAATGCAAGTCCAACATTTACTGTCCTTTTAGCTCTGTTTTTGGTCTCCACCATCTTCTGAAGTAAATATCTAACACCATAGCTGCTAACTGCTCCACTATGTTCACCAGCTAATCGCTAACTCTCTGTCTGCTGTTTGTTCTTGTGCAGCTTTTTCTGTGACAAAGAACCAAAACAGTAAACTTTCAGGCTATCACAACAAAATAATGAGCTAAAAGAGGCCACAATGCTCTAAAGAGATGTATCTTATGGTAATTTTCTGAGGGTTCGCCACCTTCAGCAACCACTGTATTGATTATTTATAGCAGCTTTAAGGTTTCTGTAAGTGTGAGCATTACCTCATCACTGGTGACACACTGCTGAGATAGCTGGTTGAGGTGAGTCCAGACTGTGTTTCTCAGAAAGTTTATACGCTCCATTGCCTGTTTTTCAAATATCTGTGAAGGGGAAACATGACGGAAACATTCAGCTCATTTACAGGAGGGGAGTTAAATTAAAAATTTTAAAAATCTTTCAGAGTCTTACATCACAGGCCTTGCTATGTTCCTTCAGCCATTCGTCTCTAACCTTTCCCAGTGTGGTCACATTCTGATGGTATAACCTGTCTGCCAATCAAACACATACATCGGTGGATACAGTATAAATGCAGTGATAATACCTGAACACACTGTGCAGAAGTGCTGAAGTGGTTAGTTTTTTCACCAAAGTGATCAAAGATATCTTGAGGGAGAGCACGGAGGAGCCCCAAAGTCAGAGGATCCCCAAAGTCAGTGGGCATCATTAACATCTATAGCAAATTTCATGGAAAATCATTTAATAGTTGTTGAGATATTTCAGAAAAATACAAAAATGTCAACCTCATGGTGGTGTTAGAGGAAAAGTACGGAGAAACCCCAAGTCAGTAGGATTCATCCTCTGGGAAACGAATGTCTGTACAAAGTTTTGTGCCAATTTTTCGAGTGGATGTTAAGATATTTCACCATATAAGTGACAATGTTAGATTAACATGTCAGCAAATATTAGTAGGATTCATCCTCTGGGGACCATGAATGTCTGTATGAAATTTCATGTAAATCCATTCAATAGTTATATATATTTCAGTCCGGTGCCCCAAATTGTTCCTGATGTTCAGGCCAACACTTTGCATGGAAGCTCGCAGCTACTGATGTGTAACCCCCAGCACAACTTCCTCACACTCTTGCCATCAGGCAAACGGTACAAGAGTCTGAAATGTAGGACCTCAAGGCTCAAACCACTTTTTCTTTTCTTTTCTTTTTGGGGGTAGATCAGCTTCTCCGGAACTAGATTCAGGCCCTGTTTCCTGCTGTCAAAACGCATTAAGTTCCTCAAAAGGTTCCTAGTTCCTGGGTAAAGCTACTGCGGTCAAGATGCACCTAATGGCAGTTTCTACACCCAGGCCATGAGGCTTATTAACACCTCCAAACCACTGCCCCTGCTTCCTCCACAACCCACATAAACAAACAAAGGACCTAGTACAACTCTGCACATACTGGACAATGTTTTTTGCACAGCCCCCCAGCCCCACATAACAAAACCGAACACTGAACAATAGGCACACTTTGTTCGTCTTTTCTTTTTTTTGCACAGAATCCAACGCTGTTTTATACTGTCTTTAGCACGGCTGCATATCATTTATCTTAGTCACCTTTTGCACAGACTTGTATGCTGTTTTTATGCTGCACACACTGTTTTTTCTTCTGGCTCATACTCCACATACTGACTAATACCTCACATGATGCTTTTTATATTGTCACCTTATCGACCTCAATCATCTTGCACAAATAACTTGCACAAATAACTTTACTTTTGCATATGACAATAAAGCCTTTGAATCCTTGAATGAGTCAATGATCTGCAAAATGTAAAGGAGTTTGGATAAAAATGCCATAAAAATGCACCACCACACACGATGTGGTACAGATGTCTGTATCAGTATTTTTTTCCCAAACATACCTGCTTCTTCTGCATTCTGTTTTGCTTGCTGTGCTTTTGTGTAGAGCTGAAAGATGAAGAATACAGAAAACATGAATACCAAGTCATCAAACAGATAACAAGTAACAAATACAGAGCAAATAAAACTTCAAATGAGCTGATACACAAGGCAGCTGGAGGAAGTCTGAGGCACAGAGACAAAACTGACAAAAATTTCTTTCACAGGTACACACCTCCAATAATGTTATAGAAATTATTAAGCAAAACAAATGCATAAATAGACATATATATGTTAAACACAAGAGTCTCTTTGTGTTTCTCTGCAGGGCCTGTGTGTAACAATCAGGCCTTTCTCACACAGCAGACCCAACAGGTGAGGGATGTGTAGACTGAGGGCAGGTCATCAACTAATCATTCGGTCTCTCAGTTGCATTTAAAAAAAAAGATTAAAACACATAAAAGGGGTTGCAAAATATACCTGGGCGCTCACTCAAGTAAAATCTGTGTTTGGGAAATACTGTCAAGAGTGTGTAACCTTATGCTGTTCACAGGCGTGTGTGAGAGTAAGACTAAGAGGTGGGTGCATCTGGAAGCGAACCCCAAATCCACGAGAGGTCGTACTGGATTGATCATTTTAACAGAAACATTAAGTACAAATCTTGCATGACTGTCTCTTGGCTTATATTTCATCGTTTTGTCACAACACATTCATCTTGCATTACTTTCATCACTGTACCTTCTCTATCTGCTTGGTGTTGGTGGTGTTGGTGTTTCGGTTCACGTTCTGATCTGCTTCTTCTTTGTCTCGGCACTTCTGCTCGTACGTCTTCTTCGTCTGGGGACAGCACCACAAGCAGGATTAAATATCTTCAATACATAAAAGATGTTATGAAAGGCAAAAATGTTAAACAAGCAAGCAGCAGCACCAAAAGAATTGGACCAAGTATGTCATTAGATTCATGGTGTTCTCTCCCTCTGGACTGCATTAATCTACTGACATCCAGTTCTTTTGG
>JAJHUR010068742.1:5323-18820 GCA_027495735.1 Lutjanus campechanus
GTTTCAGCACGGGGCCAGTTTCTCTGCACAGCAGACTCAGAATTCAAGCTCTCCTGTCCAGAACAGCTGGAAACGGTGAATTAGGATAGAAAACGTGATTTCATTCAGCTGCCTGCTGTCATTCTTCAGATATTTCACTTTTCGTGTCAGAGTGCTCAGTTCGGCGAATTAAGCTGTTTTTGGCAGTTTTCACCACGGGGCCAGTTTCTCTGCACAGCAGAGTCAGAATTCAAGCTCTCCTGTCCAGAACAGCTGGAAACGGTGAATTAGGATAGAAAACGTGATTTCATTCAGCTGCCTGCTCTCATTCTTCAGATATTTCACTTTTCGTGTCAAAGTGTCCAGTTCGCCGAGTTGAGCTTTTTTTGGCAGTTTTCAGCACGGGGCCAGTTTCTCTGCACAGCAGAGTCAGAATTTAACCTCTCCTGTCCAGAACAGCTGGAAACGGTGAATTAGGATAGAAAACGTGATTTCATTCAGCTGCCTGCTCTCATTCTTGAGATTTTTCACTTTTGGTGTCAAAGTGTCCAGTTCGCCGAATTGAGCGTTTTTTGACAGTTTTCACCACGGGGCCAGTTTCTCTGCACAGCAGAGTCAGAATTCAAGCTCTCCTGTCCAGAACAGCTGGAAACGGTGAATTAGGATACACCCAAAAAAATAATTTGTTGGATTTACTTAATACAGTTATGTCAACAATTTCCACGAAACTGAGTTGTGTTAGAAATAATTCAACAATATTATTAATATGGCAATAACTAACTTATGTTCAACCAGCAAGACTGTATGATATAATTTCAACATTATCTGGTCAACTTAGACTTAATTAATAGGTCAGTGTCCAGCTAACTAAACTGACAAAAATAAATTCAAGATAATGATGTTTCTTTTGCGTTAATTTAGTGTGTTTATTAACACCAACATAAAGATATTGCATTATACTGACTTAACACACTAATGTAAATATAACTTAACTGTTAGACCTCTACTACTCAACTGTATTTAGTTAGACCAACTAAACCACACCTTGTAGTTCCAACATAACTGACTTAAACTAGTGTGGCAACTACTACTGGATTTTGTTTCACTTAATTGGTTTTCATTGTTACAATGATAGTAGCTTAAAGTAGGCCTACTAAACCTGATTATGTCAACAATTTCCACACAATGTAGTTAAGTAAATTCAAATCAAAATACTTTGAATCTGTGAAAAATCACATTTATTACAAATAAAACATAACATTCATTGCTTACAAACCTGGTCAGCTGGAGACCTATTACCAACAAACACAAATTAAAAGACCAAATCACCAACAATGGGACTATGTACTAAATTCAAATTTGACACTTTAGCCTTTTCATTGGATTTGTCAACAAGAATGGGACTGCAACAATTGACCAATTCTTAAATTAATCACCACTATTCTAGTCGATTAACCAGTTTAAACAATTTTCTTGAATATTTTCTGGTTGTTTTACTCCTCTCTGACAGTAAACTGAATATTGTTGGGTTCTGGGCAGAATAAGACATTTGACGATGTCACCTCAGGCTTTCTAAACACTGATCAACATTTTTCACCATTTTAAAAGAACTAAAAATCCATTAATAAGAATAATCAACTACAAAATAATCGTTAGTTGCAGCCCTGCTTTAGAATACAGAAAAACACCAGCCTCCACTATACAACTAGGAGCCGAACTGTCACAAATATTTAAAACCTAAAACCTTGAATATATTGGACATTGTAGAATGGTTATTGGTACAAATACAATTAACATGTTCAAATAACTCCTGCCTCTATCTTAGAAACCATTTGTCAACATCTCTAGCTCACATTTATGTCCAAATATCTAAATCAAAATGTTCAAATTAAAATATTTCACCTTATACCATCTTATTTGTTTACTGATAAATATTACACCACTCCCAATTAACACAAAGTCTCTCTTACAGAACCCGAGAAGCTTTCCAAAAGGAGGCAGAATGAAAATGGCTGAATATTAACTTAAACATTTTTCTTCAATTACAGAAAACTGTAAAATGAAATCTTTGATAACTAACAACCCTGAAATTGCTGTAGTTCTATGCAATGCAGAAATACTGCAATATGAAAGCAAATTTCAATTTTTTCTCCCTGGCTTCAGCAGTGTACATTTTGTGAACATTTTGAAAGTCTATTATTTGAAAACAAAACAATTCCACTCTTAATTATAACACTTCAATATGCAGATCCAAGACCGCTTTCTCCCAGATCATTTAGGATGAAACATCTCCTTCAAGTTTTCCTCTGTGCTGCCTCAGACCTCATTAAGGTCTTTAATGCTCCCCACTCCACATGCAATGTCTAAGATGTTCCTTCAAATAGTTTATTTTTCAGCACTTGGGCCTTTGTTGAGAGGTTGGTGCCATCCAGTTCCATCACAAGTTTTTGCAGAACCTCAAATGTGTACTTCAGGTTTGCTGGGTAGCTCAAGTCCAGTGAGTACATGAGGCCAAATAACATGGCAAGTGCATTTGCAACGTTACCAAGGTCATGAAGCACTTCCACACCTTCGATGATTATTCCAACATCTTCCAGGTCATCTGTGGGTTCCGCACCCTCTTTGCTTATGGTGAAGATTCCCAGGACCGTCTGCTCAATTGTCTCTTGGTTGTCCTCAACATCCTCAAAAACAGAACAAATAAACCTTTAGTTACACTTTAGACACCAGAAAAAAAAACTATTTCCCGAGTGACATTTATCCAACCTTATCATTTCCATCAGTCCAGACTACAGTTAGTGTAGTTTTTCTAATTTTGCTGTTGGTTTAGGGATGTTAACCATTAATTGGTGAACGGCCAAGATTGTTTACCGGTTGAATCATTAAACTGTCAACACCATGCAGCCAATACAGACCTACAGATGTGGAATATTATTCTGTTAAAATTCACTTGTGATATGAAGGGAAAATGAGGGAGCAAAGGCCAGATACAGATGCATTTGGAACAATTTGTGCGTTCAATTTAAATTTCCCCAAATTTTTGCATTATTACAGCACAACAGTCAGGACTGCACTGAATCCTGCACTCTCCAACAGGCTGATCCTGCTGCTGGAGCAGAGGGGCTGCCAGAGTACTCTGCTTCTTCCCCATGCGCAGTGATGGAAAGATTTAAATTGAACAAATAGTTCCAAATGTGCTCTTCATTGTTGAAAAGTAGCCCTACAAGTAAGCCTTCATTAAAGAAGTTTGTATGTATTCTACCCCCTTATTCTCTTCCTCTTTTTCCCTTCATATCATAACAGCGAATTTTAATACAACAGTCTACATGTGTACCCTGGCTGCACTGTGAAGAAAAAGAGTGTTCAGAGTTTCAGGATTTAATCTGCTTTGTTGTGCTCCAGCTGAATGGACAGAGCAACCTGCATTTTTTTTTACTGGTAAATTGAAAAAAAAAACAACCAAAAAGTTAAAACTACACTGCACAATCCATGACTTAAACCTTTAAACAGTTCTCCACACACTGCTATTAAAGTTAGTGAGAAAGGATTTTTTCCCACGGAACCATGGCCATCATAGCTGAGGGAAGCAGGGCTGTGTCAAAGCATATGTCCGGCAATTTTCTCTATTACTTTTCTTGTCACCAAATCTCATGTTTGGATCCAAACAATAATGAACTGATCTATTAAAAAGTAATTGTGTGTATGTGTGTGGGTATGGCCCAAGTCTGTTATTGTTCTTCTGTGGCATAGTTTGTTTAAAGACAGCTTCAAAAAGTAAAAAAGCAATCACATTCTTAGTTTCTGGAGAGAAATTATGTACAAAGCAAAAGCAGTGGCCAAAATACTTACAAGGTAGTCTCTTATGAGGTTATCAGGGTCTTCGTTGAGGTAAACAATTAGTGCTTTCAGTACGCAGGCTCGTCTTGTTTCAATGGCACCATTCTACAGCAGAGAACGAGGGAAATGTATAGGAGGGGTTATATTATTATTGTACAGAAAATAACACTAGAGATGCATCACTCTTCAAGCAAACTGTTCATTACACCGATTTTTCATGTTCAACTTCAATTTTAAGTTCACAGGCAGTGTTTCAGTACATTTTTTGGCATGGTCAAACAAGCTTTTGTTCGAGGTACGTGAATCAGAGAAATTAAAAATTTTGTTTTAAGACCACAACTCTGCACAAGGTGCACATTGCTAGATTTCATGTGAATGCAGCCGCTTCATCCTGTCCACTGTGTGCATCTCAGTTGAGAGCGGTGGCTCTCAGTGGAAAACAGACAGATCTGCAGCTCAGCTAGTTACATCTAAGACACAGACTGAGATCTAAGACAGAGACTGAGAAAGCAGTGTAACCTGGGTGCTATGTTGTCATAGAATGCTGAACTCACTTCCTGTGCGCTGCCCAAAGGCTGACTATCAGAAACATTCAGAAAAAAGCAAAATAGTAAGAAACTAAGAAAATCGAGGCAGAGGACGGTCTTTGCAGAGACAAACATTGTTACACATTGACAGTGGGTCAGGAGTGATGATGGAAAGATTGTTTTATAAACTGCGGCAACATCAATCGGTGTGCCTTTAAGAAGCTGTGTAAACAGGTGTTTGAATAAAAAATATCCTCCCATTAAACAGATAATTCCTTAAATCTTGCTCAGTATGCAACAGGAATACAGCTACTAAAATATTCTGGATGGCCAGACAATTATTAGAAAACACACCTTGTCCATGTGTGCAATGATATTCCTTATTTTTCTTCCTGCGGCTCCTCCTTTCTTTCGGAAAACTGTCATTAGCCGGGAGGAGTGAAGATCCAGCTGCTGCATGAACTTAGATCTCAGTGGGACAGTGTTGATGCGAGTAAACTCTGCTTCAACCTACAAACATTTAACAATGACAGTATAAAGTTAATTAATGAACCAATGACATGCTATTATCACTTCTTGATAATTGAAATTCTGTCAAGAGTGGCACATGAGCAGGTAGTGTGGGTAATTCTAAACCACAGACCTGCAAACTTATGAGGTTAAAAAGGTGACATGTTAGTAAACTAAGGGTCTGAGGGTGTCTTCCCCCTGAAGAAAAAAATTGTGATTTTAATATGTAAACATAGCATTTTGATGCACTTAGTAACAACAAAATTGACATCAGGCAAACCTGCATCTGCTGTTTGTGTTTGGTGCAGATATTCATATTTTTACATTCACCTTAGCAATTAAATATAAGGACTAAGTAGGGTACTACAGTAGTAGTTACTGAGTACTTTTACTTTTGTACTTATGAAGGACATTAAATGCAGGAATTTTATTTGTAATTTTGGGCAGTATTCTTAGAATTTTATCGATAGGTACTTCTTCATTAATAAATGGTTGCTTTTTTTAAAGATTTATTACAAAGTTTTAATACTTATTTATATTTTAAATAAATGTTTCTAGAGCAGCAACAGTAATGTTATAACAGCAAAGTAGTTGTATGAAATCAATAACTTCTCACTGGAAACAAATCTAAATTTGTTTGACGAATAAATTCAATCATATTAAGGAGATGGTTGCTGTATGTTAAGATTATAAAGCATTAAGTACACAGAACATTGTTGGCAGGTATGACAGCAATGCAGCATTACCCTGTACAGAATGAGGACACCCTTCATGAACAATTAGTTTTCCCACAGCAGTAATTTTCACACAGGTACTATGATTCTCTAGCCCTGTTCCAATGACCACCACATTTAATATAGTTTAGCATTGTTTAAGTAACTACACAAATTTGACACAATGTTTGTTTCTGGAGAATTGCATTACACAAACAAAGACAGTACAACTTGCAATAGAATAAGTTCATAATTACAATTTTCACTTTTGGGTGAACATTCCTTTTTATATTATCCCTTCCTTCCCTTAATAAAAACAAAACAAAACAGAAATTAGTAATCAACACAGCATATTACTGACCTCACGCTCTGAAAAGAGAGCTGGCCACCTTCTTTTGAACTCGTCAATGAAAGGCTTGTCTTCAACCACCTCATGCCGCCTGTAAGCAAATGTCCTTTCCATTTTCTCCTTAACCACCTGTTGGTTGTTCCTCTTTGTCACCTCAGTCAGTAGTGACACCCTCTCCTCCTCTAGGCTCTCTTTGGATTGTCCTGTTGGGTAGTTTGGACAGTAGTTCACCTCTGCTCTTCTAGGTTTCTTCACTTGATTTGGAGATGTGTGTGGATCACCTTGTTTACGCTTGAGGGAGTTAACATTTAACTCTACACATCCAATGTTGCGCAGCTTTGTGCGATAGTTTGCCATTTTATATTTCAAACTGATCTTCCACCCATAGAAGCCAGTAACAGAACCTCTCTCCCTTAAACATGGGTGTTTCTTCACTAGTGCTTCAGCTACTGCATCAAATTCAGCGCTTGAGGGATAAGCTTTATATTTGATGATCTGTGATACCAAAGATTCAAGAATATCAGACTTCATTCTTGGAGTAGCACTGAAGAGGGTACCGTTACTTTGAAAGTCACTATTTGCACGCTGGAGTTGGATTTCCACATCATAGACAAACTCTGGCACGGGAAAGATGTCTGGCCATGGCTCACATCTGAGGGATGATGATGATGACTCTGAAGATGACAGAATGTCAGTGTCCACAGATGAAATGGAAGCGCTCTCATCCAGGCTGGGTTGAGAAGAGAGGCTACTTGCAAATGGAGTGTCTGAGAGGTAAATCACTTTGATTGTGGCCTTGTTTTGAATGTCTGAGGTGGATGTCATGTTTATGAACTCATCAGAATCAATGTCCTTGTATTGTAGTCTAAAGTCTCCTGACATCTCACACTGTCTCTGTATCTCAGTTTTTAGTTCCTCAACAGAGCCTGGTATTCCCAAAGGCAGGGTCAATTTTTTAGAGTCATTTTCTCCTAGGATGATGCGAAGCACTGCTGAAGAAGCCATGTTGGTCAACAGGTTATTCTGAAGAAAAGCAGAGGAAGAAAATTAATACAGACAAAAAAAGCTTATAGGTAATACAATTCTACTGAGTGGACAGTTTCTGTTTATCATCAGAATGAGTATCATAGGGATTAAGGCATACCTTTAGTGTAAAGTAAGTATTCCCCAAACTGTTGTGCAAATATTAATTTTGGCTTCTTTTTTTCCTTTTTTTCTCTTTTTTCCTTTTTTTTTTAATTATTTTTTTTTCTTTTTTTTCCCTTTTTTAATTTTTTTCCTTTTTTTCCTTTTTTCTTTTTTTTTATTTTTTATTTTGTAGTCTTAACTTGCAACAGATGCTGGCTCAAGTAGCATCATCACCACCCCCTGGAGCCACAAAAACCATTGTACAATTTTTTTTTTCCCACATGTGAAGTAGTACTCAGTTTAATGTGTAAAATCAGTTGTCTTTGAAGAGTCATCCCGTGTCTCACTTTTACAGTTTATTCCCATAAAGACAGTCAGTCAAAGCCAAGTAAAAATCAAGAGTAATTACCAGACATGTGTACATATCTTTTAAGGGTGACCATTCTGTGGGTTCCACACTTGTTGTCAACCAGGGGACAGTTGTCAGTCAGTTCAGTTAACTCAGCCAATACAATCTGCCTTGCTGAAGACGACTGTATCTCAAATGCTCTGTAGTGCTCCCTGTACCATGAAGCTAATTTTCTGCATATGAAGATCAATGTGTTTTCCAATATACACATTTGAAGTATCTCTACAAATTCAGGCAGTCCACCAACTGATCCATGCACAATAATCATCCCATTTCTATATTCTATGCCATTGCTAGAGACACTCTGTGCTAGTGTAACTGTTGTGAGACCTGGGTATTTTTGACTTAGGTGAAGTGCTACATCCTCTTTCATGACATCTATTGGAATTGTCGAGACGTGTGTCACATCAAAGGCTGATTTCTCATAACTCCTTGCGTGCATGTGATAGCCAATCATTAGTTGGTGCTTATTTGCCAAAGACAGTGTAATGTTCCTGAAACACTTTGTGTGTCTGACAACCTGTTTGAAAAAACTGTGCTTGGCCTCAAAACGCATCGTCCAAAACATAACAATGGGGCCAAACAGCTTTATCATTTCTGGATAATGCTCGAGAAAGTGATGTTTTGGCAGGAGTACCGCATCTGGAAATACTTCTTTATATCTCTGTCTGTGCTCTGAGATTTTATACTCTAAATATGCCACAGACTCCTCACAGTGGACAGGTGCAACAACCAGCTCTACAATATCTTTCAAGTCTAGAATCACTTTCCAGGCTGGCTCATCTTCAGGGATCAAATGACCAATCATAAATGGTAATAACCTTAACAAACACCAATTTTCATGCGCGTTGCCACCAACTGTTTTGCGACTTACAAAATTATGTGGCACCAAGTGAGGGCGATTTTTTTTGTCAGCCCACTTGTATTGAAAGTTTTTAATGTTCTTATTAAGGTCGTCAAGCGTAAACAACTTCTTAGAAATAAGTTGACCAAAGCACAGTGCGAGTTCAACGGGGACTATGCCCTCAAAAAGGTCATGGACAACATCAGGGGGATACCCTGACGTGACACAGAAGTGTGCAAGTCTTTCTGTGAAAACACAAGCTTTTTTCACACCAAAAAAGCTACCTCCTTTTGCCTGTGCAGTGTTTACATGGAGTTTATGAAGTTCTTTGTTTCTGAGAGTAAATGCACCTGATTTCACTTCTTTGACTTGAGTTTCTGACCGTTGAGCCGTGCAAAACCTACAAAAATACTGGCCCGAAAAACTTTCCACAAAGCCGCCTATACCATGTGCCGCAAGGTTGTCCGACACCACACACTGAAGTGTCCCCTTCACAAATGTACCCAGTTGTGAGACGAAAACACCCTGCTGCTCCAGGGTAACGAGATCTTGAAGCAGTGGCTCAAATATTTTGTGATAGCCATAGGTCTTTACATCATCACTTTTACATAAGAGAGCCAGGTATATTGAGGCCAAAGAAGAATGGCTGCCAGGTGGCAAATTTCCCAAAATCCAATATACTGCACACAGTTTGTGTGTTTTACGTGAAGTACCGAGAGGGTTGCAAACCTCAAAATCATCTACATATAGACAGACAGAGATCCTCAATTCCTCTCCTGAAAGAAAAACATTATTCTTGCAGTACTGCCCATCTTCAAAAAATCTGTAATGCAGTTGGTCACTCACTATCTGTTGCTGTCTTCTCTTTTCAATAACCTTACTGAGTACATCCTTTTGATTGAGTAGCTGTTGTAAAAACTTTATCAAAGGAACATACTGAAAACTTCTTTTAGCCTTAGCATCAAGTATAAACTGAACTGGATCAACAATATTAAAATAATCTTTGTAATACTGCTTCCGCTTAAAAGCAGTGGCTAATGGTCCTTCCTTGCCTAAAGCTTTTGACAGGGGGTTAGCTGAAGAAAGTTTACATCCCAACTCTTTGATGAGTAATTGGTCAACTACCAGGTTATGATTATTGAAGAAGTCAGCAAGAATGCTGTTAGATACAGGCACCAGGGCAGAACTAAGCAAAAACTGCAACTCATTTAACAGCTCATCAACAGCAGAGGCTGGTACATGGAAACAGTTTTCCAACTTCAATAAGACAAATGCTAATTTCTGTTCTATAACTTTTAGCAAGTCCTCAGATCTTGGGATCAGTGCACCATCTTCAGGTTCAGGATCATCAAATAACTCATCACTCTCTGTCAAATATGTATCTCCCAAAGTCAAATTTAGTGAATCTGCTGTGTTACTTTTCACAATTCCAGTTTGAAATCATTCAGTGTATAAGTCTTGTGCTTTCTGTTCTTATGAGTTTGATATGTTCCATAAATATTTGTTTGAAAAGAACAATTTTCAAACATACAACATACAGTTTCATGTTTCTTTAGATGGCTGTTAACATGAGTTAAAAATTCTTTCAATGAGGTAATGTGACTACATGAACAATGATGGCAGCTGAATGTTGTACAATCTACTGATCTTTGAGATGTCTGATCAAAATGTGATCTACATAGGTGACTTCGAAGAGCATTCCAAGTTCTAAATGTGCATGGGCAGTTTAAATATGTGCATGGATAAGGATGTCTGCGACCAAAGTGGCCATGTTTTAACCTGTAGTGCTTCAATAACTGATATCTTGTAGTTTCCTCTGCAGCACACTCTTTACACTTCCACATTCATGGTACTGAAAATGAAACAAAACAACAAAACAAAAAATGACTATGCCATATACAGCATTAGTTTTATATATTTCTTGCTACTTTAAATGGTTAGTTCGGTTATATGATAGTGTGGCTGTGTAAGGTACTTATCCATAGTCAGTGTATTACCCACGGTAGATAGTTGTTGGCAGCAGACAGGAGTCCCAACATGGAAGGTGAGTGGACAGGGTCACCAGAATAACATTTCATTTTTTTCCAAAAGGAAAAAAAAAGTATGCCAAATTTAAAATATTTACACCATATTACCCTGCCCCCTGCATCAGACACACCTTTCCATGGTTAAAAAAGCAAAAAAGAAAACAAAAGAAAACTTATTTATCAAAGAAATTTGGTGGTGTTGAAGAGAGCATTATACATCTTCAGTTTTATCAGATGGGGTCTGATCAAAAACTTAAACTGATGTTGATTTTTTTTTTTTTTTGGCCCTTTTGTACACAGCTAAAATACATTTTTCTACTGACCCTGTCCACAGCAGTACAAAGCTTAGCTTCTGTGCCTGGTCTCCTGTCTGCTTCTCCAAACTGGGGATGTGCTGACCACCATATACAGAGAGTAACGCACGGACAAGTACCTCACACACAATTTATACAACACTTCATACAACCACACTTTAAATGTAAACAGATCCTTTAAAGAATCCAACAACTGTGTTAATCTTTGAGATCAATTTTGAATCTTCATTATGTTAACTACTTCTAATTATTAAATGAAAAGATGGAAATTGTACTTACCACTGCTGAAGAGCCACAAATAAGTGGACTGTCCAGCCCTCAATCTCCAAAATGGTCCTCTACACAGAGACGTCCTGTAATGTAACATTCACCAGACTCATGGTTAAAAAGTAGTTGTAAGTATACAATATATAGAACAAGCACAAATTTAGTTTTGCAGTTGTGATTACATTATAATGATCCAAAACTCGTTCATGCACAACACTGGAGCAGACTTCTCATTCCTGACACAGCAATCCGCAATAAATGACACATTTCAGAAAGCGTGCTGTGCGCAAAAGGACCGCGCAGTGTATTTTGACACAAATATGCATTATGATATCGTTACCTTTATAACTACATTCACTCTACTGCTCACCAAGCTCTGCGCAAGAAGCACACCTGCTTGTCCGCGCTGACGGAGACACACGCTGCTCCCTCACTCTTGATCGACCACTCACTCACTCCGCTAGCTTACCAATAGCTATAAGCCTTCGGCTAGAACAATAATACCCCCTAAAAATATTAGTACATCTCTCCAACACAACTGCTACGAAACCTTTCTGTCCATATCCTGCAAGGCACAGCCACCAACACAAGTTCTTTTTAAGGCTGTCTCACCTCACTCCCAAGGACCTTGCTGCTCTGCGAGTCTCTACAAGCCTGACACCCCCACCCCACACCCGGCCAAAAGATATCACAGGCATTTTGAAAGACTCGCTATATCGCTAAAATACCATAAATACCGCAACACGCTGAACAGAAATAATGCTGCATTCGGTGAAGGCTGTTAAACAGTAATTCAAAAAAACTGAATTTTCAGATTCAACAGTTGCTAGACGCTACTAACGTTGTTAATTGACTAGCTTGTTAGCTAGCTAAAATTAACTACCATGTGCTCTGATGTTGCTAACATTTTGCAAATAATATACACAAACACCATCAATATCACTTTCGAACCACATGCCTAGTTCCAAAATAACAGACCGCATCAAAAAAACATATACTTACTCGAATGATTAGTCAGATGTAGCATGATGCTTATCCACACATTGGCATCTCCAAATTCCAGACACTAGCGCCAACATGTCGCTCACGACACCTTGATGACGCCAGCTTCTGAGCATGCGCAATGTCAGGCTTATGGAAACTCATCTAGGACAATCTTAGTGTGTACGATTTGGATTGTGCGATTCACTCAGCTCTCTTACGTTGTATTTATGCAACTGGCTTTTTTGGCTTTAACAGGTCTCCAGTTTAAGTTAAACCCACTAAAGTGACCTAGATTTTAAATGCTAACACAGACATGTTAATTAAATCTTGGATAGGTGCATTTATTTCATTCAACAACTCACAAAGTTCACTTTTTTGAGTGTAGAAAACGTGATTTCATTCAGCTGCCTGCTGTCATACTTCAGATATTTCACTTTTCGTGTCAGAGTGCTCAGTTCGGCGAGTTAAGCGTTTTTTGACAGTTTTCACCACAGGGCCAGTTTCTCTGCACAGCAGAGTCAGAATTCAAGCTCTCCTGTCCAGAACAGCTGGAAACGGTGAATTAGGATAGAAAACGTGATTTCATTCAGCTGCCTGCTCTCATTTTTGAGATTTCTCACTTTTGGTGTTAAAGTGTCCAGATCGCCGAATTAAGCTGTTTTTGGCAGTTTTCACCACGGGGCCAGTTTCTCTGCACAGCAGACTCAGAATTCAAGCTCTCCCGTCCAGAACAGCTGGAAACGGTGAATTAGGATAGAAAACGTGTTTTCATTCAGCTGCCTGCTCTCATTTTTGAGATTTCTCACTTTTGGTGTTAAAGTGTCCAGATCGCCGAATTAAGCTGTTTTTGGCAGTTTTCACCACGGGGCCAGTTTCTCTGCACAGCAGACTCAGAATTCAAGCTCTCCTGTCCAGAACAGCTGGAAACGGTGAATTAGGATAGAAAACGTGATTTCATTCAGCTGCCTGCTCTCATTCTTGAGATTTTTCACTTTTGGTGTCAAAGTGTCCAGTTCGCCGAGTTGAGCGTTTTTTGACAGTTTTCACCACGGGGCCAGTTTCTCTGCACAGCAGAGTCAGAATTCAAGCTCTCCTGTCCAGAACAGCTGGAAACCGTGAATTAGGATAGAAAACGTGATTTCATTCAGCTGCCTGCTCTCATTTTTGAGATTTCTCACTTTTGGTGTTAAAGTGTCCAGATCGCCGAATTAAGCTGTTTTTGGCAGTTTTCACCACGGGGCCAGTTTCTCTGCACAGCAGACTCAGAATTCAAGCTCTCCTGTCCAGAACAGCTGGAAACGGTGAATTAGGATAGAAAACGTGATTTCATTCAGCTGCCTGCTCTCATTCTTCAGATATTTCACTTTTCGTGTCAGAGTGCTCAGTTCGCCGAGTTGAGCGTTTTTTGGCAGTTTTCACCACGGGGCCAGTTTCTCTGCACAGCAGACTCAGAATTCAAGCTCTCCTGTCCAGAACAGCTGGAAACGGTGAATTAGGATAGCTAACGTGTTTTCATTCAGCTGCCTGCTCTCATTTTTGAGATTTTTCACTTTTGGTGTTAAAGTGTCCAATTCGCCGAATTGAGCGTTTTTTGACAGTTTTCACCACC
>JAJHUR010068774.1:946-11511 GCA_027495735.1 Lutjanus campechanus
CTGTGTACCGGTCTTTGCATTGTTGCACCTCCATTCCAATAACTCACATTTGACAGCTAACCTTAAACCCAACTATTTCTATGAGCAGAGCACTGCAGCACTTTCCATGAGCACTGTAGCACTTTATGTCCTTGGTTTTGCTGTGTCTCTCAATCCATCTTAGCACAACTCCAACAAGAAACCCTGCTCTGGTCTTTGCATTGCTGCACTCTCATCTCAATAACTCATCCCTGACAGTTGATCTTGCCCTCTGTGTTCAATTGCACCGCACATAATGGTTCTATCATGTATAACTGTCTATTTGTTGTATTTGTCTTTGTAGTATTGATTGTCTCTCTTTTAGTGTCATATTGATATGGTGTATTCTTACTTCTAATTTTATCTCTCCCATGTCCCTGTTTTATTTTTATTTTTATGTATTATGACCCCTGCTTGTCTTAATGGCTTTTAACACCATGCCGGAGGACTACGGTTGGAAACTAGCCATTGGCTAACACCGGCACATCTACAGAAATGTATGATGAATGTGCACTGTCCTCTCTAAAAAACAAAAAACAAACAAACAAAAAAAAATACATCAAACATACAGCAACAACATCATTGCAGCATAAAAATCAAGCACATGGGCCTGAAGTAAATACTGATAAAACTGAGCACATTAACCTTAAAAATCTAATAAATAAGTCAAGTGTACAGGAATTTAAGAGTGTGAGGAATGAAAAGAGTTCATAATTTTTGATTGAAGTCAAGGGGATCAATGTCCCTAAAATAAATAAGTCTTTTGTAAAACTATCTCAGTGTTTGTAGAATAAAAGAGAGTTCATGATTTTTAGTTCTGCTCATGGTCACTGCACATTCCCTGCACTGGTGAAGCAAGTACACAACAGGAAACCACATAGAAAGATGATCTGTCATTGAAGGAAGAAGAGGTCATACTTTATTAATCCCTGAGGGGAAATTACATTTTTCACTCTGTTGTTATTTTGTACATAGACATGCACAAACACTGACGCCCCCAAATGAATATCTGTGAGGGTGTGTAGAGTGGCTTCATCACACCCCAGAGAGGGCCGGCATGTTCAGAAAAATGGCAGATGAAACTGATATAAATTTGTTTCAGTACATCACAACGAAGACCAGAGATTGTGGATCCTTGGGCATGTTTTGGAGATCATATAACTGAAGAAGGCATCCAAAGGAGATCAGGTCAGAAGATATTTGAACTACTCGAGCAGTTTAAAGGTGGAGACTCTACTGATGTTTTGACCAGATGTTGTTGGAGGTGGAGGAGAGGGGACGTCGTCTCCTCTTCTGGCACTGGGGCGGCAGTAGCTCAGTTTGTAAGGACTTGTGTTACACTCCACAGTGTGTTTGTGTGTTGCTGTGCTCTCCTGTGGCCAGATTCTGCCCCCTCCTCCCCCCTTTGAAGCTGCAGTGATCGGCAGCAGCTGCAGTCAGTCTGCAGTCAGGGCCTGGTGGTTAAAAACAGGGAGTGTGCAGCTGCACAGGGCCACTGGGCCACTTGGCAGACCGAGGTGTGCTAGCTTCTCCTAGCTATCAAAGTCGCTTGTGTTTGTGTACTCTGTGTCTTTGCTAGCTTCCATGTTTAGCAAAGACACTCGTTCGACGCCTCAGTGTGCTTTGTAAGATTCTCCGGCTTGCAAAGACACTCGTTGTCTCTGTGTGTGTTGTTTAATTTTGGAGGTTATGTTAGCCCTTAATTTTGTGCTTAATTTTTTTTAATAAAAAGAACCCTTGTTTCCGCTTTTGTCTCAGTTTTCCCTTCTTCCTTTTTCACCCTGTTACATTTAATTACTGTCACACCCCTCATCCCCGAGCCCAGACCTGGAGGTCGTAACAACTTGGCTTGAGCAGCTCCGAGTGGACTGGTAACCGGAGAGGTGCCAGGTCACCTCCAACTGCTCAGGACGGCTGTTTCTGCACAGCCTCCATCAGTCTACCACCTCTCCCACAAGACTGCATGTGCGTGTGTGTGTATACAAGCCTGTCTGTGTGTAAAATATTTAACAATGGAGTGAGAAAAATTGGATCTCTCCCAAGGGGGACTAATAAAGGACATTCTTCTTCTTCTACTGTGTCCATGGTCTCAGAACTCTTGTCCCCATTCAACCACAGAGTCAAAAGCCTTCTGAGTTTATTATTATTATTAGTTAAGTGACCCCTGCTCTAGTGGATCGGTGGGAACGTGTATTTAACAAGAAAAATCCAGCTTTTATTTCACCACAGGGACAAAGTCAGCTGGGATGCAGATAAGAACATCAGTATTTATAGTACAGGGTGTCCATAAAGTCTCTTTACAATTTAACACATTTATTACAAAAGCAAATGAATATCTGTGGAAAATATTACAAAATGAAAAGTAGATATTGATGTTTTTGGCCTCATTTAACACACCTCTATATGGGCACCATTAGTTGCACGAAGCACATAAAGACAGTACTCGATTTCTTGACATGTTCGCTGTTCATCAATGGTGGCGATGGCATCAGTGATCTTTTGTGCGAATTGATGGACGTGACGGTGGATGTCTTCCATACTTAATCCTGTAGTTTCGCTGAGTCTGCGTATCCGATTTTGTTTCAATAAACCACGATACACGTTGTGCCTTTTCTCGAGGAGCAGCCATTTTTTAGGGGTTTATTTAACAGAACCTATTTCATCAACAGGGTCCCTGAAGTACACGAATGCAATCCTCTTCACTACAGTTTAATCGCCCCCCTATTGATATATGTGCATATTCTGTTCACCACAATGGCGTCTAACTGCCAAAGACTTTATGCTCATTGTCTCATGCATGTGTCAATAAACTAATTTCATTTTTACTCGAGTCTCTCCTGACTGAAATCACCATATTTTGTGGGAGAAAAATGAATTAGTTGTACCTCAAGTACTTGAACATGTTACTTCACATTTCTGTGCTGACATACTGAACTTCCACCAAGTTTCTGCAAAGCAAATGACCTCTTTCACAAAACCACATCCTCCGGGATTTGTTTTTTCACTGCATCAAATTCTGTCCTTTACATAAGTCCAATGTTTGATCCACCAGCCTGAAGCACAGGCTTAGTACAGTTTTGAGTATTAAAAGTTTAGCAAGACCCTTCAGGGAAATGTTGTTCGCTGCACTGAAACTGTGTTCTTCTGCTCATCTTTCATGTTTGCTGCTTAGCTGCTCTTGACACTGTTCCTTCCTTTGTTGGGTTAACATGATAGCTGCGTTCAGGAAACTAACGGCCTCATATTTAAGTCAGAACACTTTGTATTCACTGCTGTCACCCGATCCCCTGAAATTATGAATGTCTCATGATGATGTGAGAAAAGAAACTGTTTCGCCGTCTCTGGTTTTCAGTCTCATGGCCAGGTCTTTTCAGGCAGGATGAAGGTGTAACCTGTCATTGAGAAAAGATGTTTTCAGGTAGGCGGATCGTTTTTCCTTCCCCGACCTCTTTAGGGCTCAGTAACCCAAAGATAAGCATGAGATCTGGCACAACGTGGTGCGTTTCCAGCGCCCTGCTTCCCGGCGCCAAGGGAGAGGCTTTTATCCGAGGAGAACAAAAGATGTTCCCTGTGATTTGCCAGAGGTGCCTCTGCAGACAGTATATATATCATGTCACGTTACGTTCACGGTCAGAGTCAAGATGAGGCTGATCGCGGTGTTTCTCTTGGCGGGGCTGGGCTGCAGTCTGGCCGAAGGGCTGAATGTGACCAAATGTGGACTGAGGGACGAGCTGAGGAGGGCGATCGATGAACTGCCGGAGAAAGTAAAGGCGAGAGGAATGACTATAGACTTTGTGACCCAGAGTGAGTACTGGTTGTAACTTTACACTAGAAACACAAAAATTTCCCACAGCTGAAGATTGGTTTAATGTGACATGTGGTGATTTTGTTTAAACACTTCCTGGACTGAAACATCAAAATTACCAACTGACAAAAACTACTCAGGTAAAAGTTTTTCAAAAAGGTACCTGATTAGTAAAGTACAAGTGTGATGGAGCTGCACTGCAGTTGTGACAGTAATGTGAGGTTAAGACATCAAATGAAAAGCCCAACAGTCTGCAAGCTGGAGATCAAAGGGATAATTCAGTCATCATCTCCTCACCCTCACGTCGTTTGAAGGTCAAGTTTAGTTTTTTTTAATTCACAAAACACTGCAGGAGTTTCACAGGAACTGTCACAGAATCCCTAACAATGGAAGTGAATGGTGACCAGTTTTCAAACATTAATAACAAAGGAGAAAATACATAATCCAAGTTTCCTCCAAGTTGTCTATTTATTTATTTATTTGGGAGATTTTGCAACACTGCTTTCCTGTGAAACTCCAGCCGGACTGAAAGTAGTAAAGAGTAGATAATGACTGAATTTTTCAAGGTTTCTCAAAAATTCACGATCCCAGAGGTCCTTCAGCATATAGTCATGAAAATGCACCCAAAAAAAATCTGTCTTGTCTTAAGCATTTAAAAATTAACAGGTGACTACATTTTTATCTACGGTATGTTAGAGGAGAAGAAGAGACGTTCCCTGGTGGAACTCTTCTAGTTTGCTGTTCAATTATTTCTTGCAGAAGTTGATGTGTTTTGAGGGGCGATGATGTGTGTGTGTGTGTGTGTTACTGTCTGACTCTTTGTCTCCAGCTAATCTCACACTACAGGACCCATCAGCCAAATATTTTTGTGCACATTTATGACTGTTATACTTAAAGGGACAGTTCACCGAATTCAGTCATTATCTTCTCACCCTCATGCTGATTGAAGGTCAGGTTTAGTTTTTTTAGTCCACAAAACACTGCTGGAGTTTTACAGGAAAACAGTGTTGCAGAATCTCACAAACAATGGAAGTGAATGGTGACCAGTTTTCAAACGGAAAAAAAACCAACATAAAATGTCTGGTGTAATCCGAGTCTCCTAAAGCCCTGACATGCCATTTTCACACCACACCCAGTTCAGACAGCGAGCATGTGAACGTGGCTCCAAGCTGAAGATCTACAGTGAAGATTCAGGCTAAAAACATGATGTAAATAACATTTTTTAAAGTCAACTTGGCATGTTGAGGCGTTAGGAGTATTGGATTACACTAGACGAGCAGTATGGAGACATTTTATGTTTATATATCCTGTTGGTTTTTCCATTTGAAAACTGGTGTTTTATTTGGGAGATTCTGCAGCTTTTTTCTTCAGCTTGTTTTCCTGTGAAACTCCAGCAGTGTTTTTTAAAAAAAGAACTAAACCTGACCTTCAATCTGCATGAGAGTGAGTAGATAATTTTGTTTTTTGGGTGAACCATTCCTTTAAAGATTTCTTTGTAGTTGCTGTGATTCATAATTTTTCTTCTCTCTGCTGCCTTCAGTTGTCTGTCATGTGGACTATGCATCTGGTTTTAACACCGGGGCGGTGAATCAGCTGGTCACCTCACGTTACGATCGGAGCAGGAGGGAAGCCAGTGGGGGCATGCTCGGCTTCCACGTGCCCCGGGCCTTTCCGCTCCAACGGCGCGCCAGGCAGGCCTCAGACCCGGAGAACGTCTGGACGCTCTACGGACTTTTCCAGCTCAGCAATCACCTGGTCTGCATGGACGGCAAGATTGAAACAGAAAACATCTGTAAGATGGACTGCAAAGGTGAGTTTTACATGATGTCTGCAGACTGAACACATCCTAAACTTTCATTTAAGGTATTTTCTCAAACTAGTATGGAAGCCGAGTTCAGCCAATATGATGGGAAAAAAGATCTTATACATCATTGAAATCTAAGTCTGAGTGTGTGTGTGTGTGTGTGTGTGTGTGTGTGTTATGTGGACGTGTATTACTTATTGTTGTGGGGACACAAATCTGTTTACACACTCACATTGTGGGGTCTCGCCTACTTTATGGGGACAAATTGCAAGTCCCCATGAGGTAAATCATTAAATTTTAGGGTGAAGACTTGAGCCAGGGTTAGGGTAAGGTTAGGTTTAGGATAAGGTCAGGGTTAGGGTTAGGATTAGGCAGGGACTTGTGATGGGAAGGGTCAGGATAAGTCTCCAGGAAATGAATGTAAGTCAATGTAATGTCCCCAGAAGTTATGAAAACACAACATGTGTGTGTGTGTGTGTGTGTGTATGTGTGTGTGTGTGTGTGTGTGTCCTTCTCTTCCTCTCGTCTTGGTGGAAGCGTAAACGTTTCACTCAAATAAAAACGTTTCGATCATCTTTTCCTTTAAACCAGCAGCTGTTTTTCTTTCCAGACCTGCTTGATGACAACATTCATGATGACATCGAATGCCTGTTCAGCATCTTTGAAGAGTTTGTGTAAGTTCATTCAGAATTTACTGTCAGTTGATTTAAGTTGTCTTCAGTGTACAAACGACAGTTTCACCTGATAAATGTGTAAATACATGTAAATTCTATAAATTAAATGTATTTCTCTCCTGAATATTTTCACAGTGAATATGGTTTCTCATTACCCTACATTAAGAAGTTAAGGATAATGTAAGTTACATGTTTTTTTGTTTGTTTTTTTAAATGAACTTATTACCATTTAATGATGAAATCAATACTGTCAGTTTCCTTAAGAAAAAAAACTTTTTAATAACGTTGATCTCTTCTGTTCGTTTTCAGGATCATGGAAATCTACCAGCCAGAGTGCAGAGACGTTAATGCCTCTGAGTACTTTGCTGAATGCTGAATATCTGAATTCATTCAGCGCCGTGATCGTCCCTGGAAGGATTCAAACTCGTCTCACACGAGCGAGCAGGGAGTCATGACAATAATAAAGTGAAGCATGTCGCACTTGATGTTGCATCTTTGTGTCTACAATCTAAAAATTTAAATCTGCCGCAAAGCATGATGGGAAAATGATGATGGGACAGTGTGGACTTTCTTTCTTGTAGAAAAGAAAGTAGTCTGTGGATTATCTTGAATATCTTGAATCAGGATTTCTGGAAAGAGACGCTGGTTTTTAATTTTTCAAATTTAGTTTGAAAAAGCTGAGTGACATTTAGTGCCTTTATAACAGACAGGAAGTCAGACATCTGCAAAACTCTGCAACTCACACCAAAACAATCTGGATCGATAAAAAGCACTATACAGGTCAGAGGGAAAATATGTATTTTTGATTTTTGGGATGAACTGTCCCTTAAATGAAATATCTCGATAACTATTGATGGATTGGAATGAAATTTGGTACAGACGTGGTGTGAAAGGATGATTACCAGTGATTTTGGTCATTAGTTGACTTTTTCTCTACTTTTCAATTATCTTGTAAAATATCATTTAGCAAATTTAAAACAGACAATGACGATTCCGCCTGACTTTAATGATCCTCCTCCAGGAACTTTTCTGTCAGGGCCAGTTTCAGTGGAGCAACAGGGCTGAAGCAGTTCTTACCAAAGTGATAAATTACATTTGATTTATTATTGACTCAAACTCAACCACAGTGTTTCTCTTACTGGACCTCAGTGCAGAACTTCACACCACAGATCAGCTTGAAAGACAATTTGGCATCTTTGGCCTGTAAAGTCCCATCTATCCTGTGATAATTATAGTAAAACATCAATATTTAATCATGTGAAATATGAAGTACCTCAGGGCTCTGTTCTTCGCCCTTTGCTTTTTTCTCCATATATATCACTTCTTGGCCAAATTATACACAGTTATGGAATAAATTTCCACTGTTACACTGATGATACTTAGTTTTATTTGCATGTGAAGTCACATGATCATTCTCACATTACATTACTGTTCTTTTAGCACCACCATCACACCAGATTAACACTTTGGTTTCCCTGCAAAACAAGGATGACCTTCCCATCAGCCTCAGCTGCACCTTCTTAATCCAAACACGGCCGTCGTAAGATTTTTTATTTTTTATTTTTTTTATTTATTAAATGACGATAAAATGCGACACAAGACTTTTTTAAAACTGCATTTATTGATGTTTGGACAGTAAAGGGCAGAATAAATCCAAAACAAGCCAACACACGCCTGTTCACACATTCAGCAAACACAGAGCAACATGTCGTGTTCACTCTCATGTGTTCTGGTTTGGTTCCTTCAGCTGCTAAATGTTCCACTTTCTTCACCAGCTGGTCTCTTACTGTGTCTCTCTGCTGTCCGGTGCTGGGCAGGTGGTGTACAGTGGGTTTATCTGAGCTTGTTCAATGAAAACAGCTGCTGCTGCTGTTGGAGGTTGATGAGAGCGCTGAGACTGAATCAGACACTGAATGCACCATGAAACCAAAACTATCAGCTAAAAGAAGCTAAAAAGCTCTGTGGAGCTGCATAACTGAATAAGCATCATTTACACGCAACAGAGTTATAAAAACACCAAATATTGGAGTTGTAATATCTTTTTACACAACAGCATTAAACCCGAGCCCTATTCTCACATATTTTGGGGTCTAACACCCTGTTTACACCTGGTATTAAAATCCTAAGTTATCCTGGTAAGAAAAGACGCACGTTAATGTGAGTTGTAAACTGGTGTAGACTGGTTTGTGTTGTGTTCAGGTCTTATGTAGGTGTAAACAGAATCCTTACATCAGTCTGGACAATATATATACAGATACAGATCATATTTTAATATCAGGTGTAAATGGGATGACTAATATATACAAAAATGTGAAAGAGGCAGCTACGTCTGCAACGTGATCATTGACAGCAAATTCACCCGTCAGTGTACATCGACTCAAAGTGCTTGAAAGTGAAAGTGTTTTTTCTACAGGCTCAGATTGTTGTTCTAACCCCCATCTTCAATAACAGGTGTAAACGCCACCTGTGACATTTATTCATACTTAATTTTTCAATGCACGAGCAGAGTGAGTGTTACGTTACCAAACAGCTGAAAGGCGAACCTCTTCTGCAGTGTTTTATTCATGGACAAACTGTACATTTACTGCCACAAGACAACTCCCCTGTTAAACTTTAATCTCTCTGCTCTGAGCGCAGTCACCAGCACACACACTGCCATGCTTATGCCACATGCATCTGCTCATTTCCTGTTGGACGCTTTGAAATGCACGGAGAAGACGGATCCTGTATACACAGACATTTCAGCGTGGCGTGAACGAGGCTGTCACGTGAGCACGATGATTCGAAGAGACGGGAGAAGTTAAGCAGAGCGTTTCTGGGAGATAATGACTTACACCGAGGAGACGGGTCTTTTTGTGAAGCAAATTGTCACTTATAACTTTTTTTTCAGAATTACTTGATTTATTATTTTCATTTTTCAGTCACAGTTTGGTTTTTAGGTTTAGGAACAAAAACTATTTGGTTAGGTTTATGTTAAAAAAATCACGCTTTATGGTTAAAATAGACGCTTTCACAACATAAGAAGGGCTTTCCAGCAATCACAGCCACGTCGTCGAGGCAACAAGAACTAGCCAACCACAGCTCAGCAGCAGTAGGAAATAGGTGGAACAGTCTTGGGGAGAAAAAAATAAAACTATTGAGCCCAGTTATGAAGAGAATCAGAAGAGAAACTAGAAAATATTTTCCCCATAAAATATGATCCAGTTTCACCCAAATGAATGAAGTTATAAAGTTTTGTTTTTGTACAGTGAGGCCCCCAGAAACACCAACGTCGTTCGCTGCGTCGTAAGCAAAAACACGTTTCATCGGACACACTCTCTCGAGTGTAGGATGAGTCCTCAACAGTCTCTGAATTACCATTAAAAATACCAGCAAATACATGCTGTACAAAACAACTTTTTGTCATTGTTGGGACAAACACTGGCATATAGGTGACGTATAGCACAACACATGTTGGATTTTGACTTCATCAAACAAGCATTTTTAGTGGACGTACACTGACGGCCGCATTTGCCCCAAGGATGGCGTTGCAGCCTGTTTCATGGCTGCTGGCTGAGGCGACCTACTGGACCAATTCCAAAACTTTTTGTCATTTAGACCCCAAAATAAGTTTTTAAAAAAAGAGCCCAGGTTTTAAAATACCTAAATTACCCTTTAATGTCTTATTACACATATCTGCCGCTGGATTTGAGCTCTGGACACAGCTTGGCCTCCAGATCTTCTATCTTTATCGACTCCACGTCTTTAGAGCTGGTGAGGCTGGCGGCGCGGGTGATCTTGGTGAGCGTCTCTTCGTAGGGTGGAGGCAGGTAGACCATGACGAAGACCCCGTCCGATCCGTCGGAGCTGGTGCTGGTGTGGCGCTCCGCGTTCCTGGTCAGGGAGGAGAGGAACTCGGCGCTGTTCTCTGCGTCCTGGAGGTCCAGAGCGATGATGTCGGCCAGGCTCAGCTTGCTGCGGGAGCAGCGGCGGTAGATCAGACCGACCAGGAGAGCCAGCAGCAGGACGGAGACGATCGGGAGGACGACGTAGACCACCAGCTCCGACTTTCTGTCCTCTCCCAGGTCCAGTTCATTCCAGTTGGAGCCCTGAAGATCAACAAGGAGGAAGAGTTGATTTAAAGGCAGAAATGCATCATGGTCTACAAGATCATCATGTGTTTCTGACACTTTATGCACTTTATACACAGTTATATTATCCAGCGGATCCAAGAGAGTTTTAAAGAGTATAATTATATTTATTTAAGATAAGATAAGATATTCCT
>JAJHUR010069030.1:0-33072 GCA_027495735.1 Lutjanus campechanus
GCCTCCCGAATGTCCAAGAACAGCTCTCCTCTGTAATGCAGACAGTGATCGTGAGGGCCACACCCATGACACCAACAGTAACTGGTAAGGAAGTGACCCATTTTTACATTCCAACATCATGGTAGTACACAAATTGAACTTTGTTAAGGTGTATTTTACCAAGCCGAAGTCAGCCAGTGCCACTTTGACAAAACAGGTGTGCCAGCATTAATAGAGCATGATGTAAACGCTGAGATTAGCTTTTGTCCTCTGAGTTTTACATGGGAAAGGCCAGACGTGAACCTAAATATGTCTCAAATTTTATCTTCCCCAGTGGAGAGGCAGCCACAAGGAAGGGATGTGGTGTTCTTGCTGGATGGCTCTGATAGTACTAGAAGGGGATTCTCAGCTATGCGGGACTTTGTCCAAAGAGTAGTTGAGACACTCAGTGTGGATGACAACAAAGACCGTGTCTCAGTGGTTCAGTACAGCAGAGATCCAGCTGTCCAGTTCTATCTGAACACTTACACGACAAAAGGCGACGTCCTTGACTCTGTCAGAGGTTTGAGGCACAAAGGTGGAAGACCTCTCAACACTGGAGCAGCCCTCCAGTACTTGAGGGATAATGTCTTCACGGCCTCTGCTGGAAGCAGACGCCTGGAAGGAGTTCCACAGGTCCTAATATTGCTGAGTGGTGGAAAGTCTGCTGACAGTGTTGATGGACCAGCCTCTGCTCTCAAACAGATGGGTGTCTTGACCTTTGCGATTGGAACCAGCGACTCTGATAGCGGAGAGCTGCGGAAGATATCCCACAGTCCCAGTTATGCTCTATCCGTGTCTGAATTCTCTGAACTTCCCAGTGTCCAACAGCAACTGCAGTCCTCCGTGGAGGATGTGGTTACTGATGTCACCCCAGAATCACCAACTGTAACTGGTATGTTAACAAGCACGGCCTCTGTCAGCCTGAAACGCCGCCTGGCTTGTTTCCCCTACACTGAATTTAAGAATTGAAGTGCGATTCTTGTTAAGCTCCGCATGTGCATTTAGAGAGAGGTGTTAGTCTGCTTTCCTACCGTTCGATATCGTAGTAGGCAGTGCTAGGTGCTTTCAAAAGAAAAGTAGTCCACAATTCCATGATCAGTCCAGCAGTGTCAATTTTGCAAAGGTTTTTTATTTATTTTTTTTGTCCTCCTGTCTTTTCTTAGTTGACACAGCCAAAAAGGATATTGTGTTCCTTCTGGATGGTTCTGATGGCACAAGGAATGGCTTCCCTGCCATGCGTGATTTTGTTAAGAGAGTTGTGGAGAAACTCAATGTGGGACAAAACAAAGACCGGGTCTCTGTGGTCCAGTACAGCAGAGATGCCAATGTCAATTTCTATCTGAACACATACACCACAAAAGAGGATATTGTGGATGCGGTCAGAGGGCTGAAACACAGGGGAGGCTGGCCCCTTTACACCGGGGCAGCCCTCCAATATGTCAGGGACAACGTCTTTACAAACTCCTCGGGGAGTCGACGCCTGCAGGGTGTTCCCCAGATGTTGATCCTGCTAAACGGTGGAAGGTCCTCAGACAATGTAGATAGCCCAGCCTCTGCCCTCAAACAGCAGGGCATCGTTGTGGTTGGCATTGGAACAAGGGGCTCTGACATTACAGAACTGCGGAAGATATCACATGAGCCTGGTTATGCTCTATCATTGTCTGAGTTCACTGACCTCCCGAATGTCCAAGAACAGCTCTCCTCTGTAATGCAGACAGTGATCGTGAGGGCCACACCCATGACACCAACAGTAACTGGTAAGGAAGTGACCCATTTTTACATTCCAACGTCATGGTAGTACACAAATTGAACTTTGTTAAGGTGTATTTTACCAAGCCGAAGTCAGCCAGTGCCTCTTTGACAAAACAGGTGTGCCAGCATTAATAGAGCATGATGTAAACGCTGAGATTAGCTTTTGTCCTCTGAGTTTTACATGGGAAAGGCCAGACATGAACCTAAATATGTCTCCAATTTTATCTTCCCCAGTGGAGAGGCAGCCACAAGGAAGGGATGTGGTGTTCTTGCTGGATGGCACTGATAGTACTAGAAGTGGATTCCCAGCTATGCGGGACTTTGTCCAAAGAGTAGTTGAGACACTCAATGTGGATGACAACAAAGACCGTGTCTCAGTGGTTCAGTACAGCAGAGATCCAGCTGTCCAGTTCTATCTGAACACTTACACAACAAAAGGCGACGTCCTAGACTCTGTTAGAGGTTTGAGGCACAAAGGTGGAAGACCTCTCAACACTGGAGCAGCCCTCCAGTACTTGAGGGATAATGTCTTCACGGCCTCTGCTGGAAGCAGACGCCTGGAAGGAGTTCCACAGGTCCTAATATTGCTAAGTGGTGGAAGGTCTTATGATAGGGTTGATGGCCCAGCTTCTTCTCTCAAACAGATGGGTGTCTTGACCTTTGCAATCGGAACAAGAAGGTCCGATAGCAGAGAACTGCAGCAGATAACTCATAACCCTAGTTATGCTCTATCGATATCTGAATTCACTGACCTTCCCCGCGTCCAACAGCAACTGCAGTCCTCTTTACGGGTTGTGGTTATCGATGTCCCTCCTGATTCACCAACTGTAACTGGTATGTCAACACACAGTCCTAACTTGTTTGACTCATTCTGGCTTAAAGATGTGCTTTCTTTCCCATACCATTTAGAATAACATTCAGGGTGATAAAATTCAGAGTGATAAAAACATCATAAACTGTTTCATATATCCTAAAGTGTGTTTTGCACTGAAATTAGGTGGTGTCTTCTGGATATTTTGAAGGAAATTTTTCTCACGGAATGGCTAATAACAGATCTGTCAAAACTAAGTAAGTTTCTGCAAGTGTCACTTCATTTCAGAGTTGTGAAACAGGGAACATTTCAGGGATTTCTTGACGGAAACTCATATCATTGAACATAATTCAAACTTGTAAATTAATAATCTTAAGTTCACAGCCTTTTTATATCAGGAACCGTTTTCACGGCTTCTGTTTTCCATAGCTGTATTCAATTTATGTTTGATAAACCTGCAGGCTCCTGTTTGAGATGTTCTGTAATTTAGCCCAGTAGTATTCTACAGTGATGTAATTATATGCAAACAACAGCAGAAATTACACCTACTTCTATGTTCACAAGACCTGTTAATTATTACTTTTAATATCATTATTGCTATTATTACTTGGTTTAGCAACAATTCATGTGAGGCATTCCTGATTACCAGGATTGATTAGTGTAAATGTATTTGGGATGGCATCACTTGCACCTTTATTCATAAAAGTAATGTCCTATGTTTTTAAATGAATTGTGATGCTATTTTGAAACAGTTGTGGTGTCTACATCAAAACAATTAGCTGTAGGAATGCACAGATCGACCAACTAGAGACCAGAACCGGCTGGTTTTCACCATGACCAGCCCTGACCAGTGACCGACTGGTCAGCGTCACATATCTGATTCTGTGCCTGTCATTGTCACACACATGTTCTGCACCTTGGTCACGACATGCGCGCAGCAGACAAACTGACCATGATATCACATCCACCACAGCGCTGATGCCAGCTACACACAAAAACTCTCTTTTCTGGTCAAGAAAAGGTTATATAAATGGCATTTGAAATCAGAACTCTTCAAACAATCTGGATATTCTTGAGTCTGAGGATGCTCTTGATTCTTAGAGAGACAACATTGCAAACTCATACAAAGACATCTTTTTTACCTGCATTTTTTCCATTGATGAAATTATGATTGTTCTATTGTTCGCATAAGAATGCAATCTTAATATTCTTTCCATTTCTGGAAGCATTGTCAGGAGTTCTGTCTTTCTACAATCATGCCGTTCTTCAGAAAGATCTTCTTTGATCTTTTCATTTCTTTTTGCAGTTTCATTTTTGAATTATGCACAGAATAATTCAATATACAGGTTATTGTTTTCAGGGGTGGATAGCCCAATAAATATTTTTCCTTGTATTGACAATGGGGGCAAAAACAGCTGGAGTTGTGTGCTATTCTTCTTGTATTCAAATAAAGGTAATATTAATACTATAGCTTTAACATGGCAGCACAAGGAATTGCAAATGATGAATACTGTACATGTATGTGAGTCACAATGACAAATTATTGCAACCACTACCTACAGTTAATACAAAAATAATAAAAGAATGATAATATGTCTGACTGCCTTCATCATTAGACACATTAGGCAATCCATATGGTAATAAACCATTTGATAAGATTTATTGTAGTGATTATATTTGATGTAGCTACTTGTTGTGTGTATAAGGAGTTTTCAGAATATTTGCAACTTGTAGTTTGCAGTCAACACAGAGAGTGTGTATCACTCTCGCAAACAAAATAAAATGTGGATTCTGATTATTTTAAATAATGAAAATATAAATTATATGTATAACATAAATAATACAAAATATAAAATATATAAAATATATAATAAATGAATGAATGAATGAATGAATGAATGAATGAATGAATCATGAATCATGACCATTCAAATGAATGACTAAAAACTTTTCACAAACCCTCTGGCAGAGGCACCCCTATTTGAGAACCACTGCTTTAAAGACATGATAACAGGATTGCCAGACTCTGGGACCACAGATAAATGTGAAGCCTATATAAACTTTGGAGCTGGTTGGTGTTTCTTAATAACTAGCTGTAGCTCACTGGTGCAGTAGATGGGCAACTTGAAATATGACAACTTGCTGTGACATAAAACTTGCTCAACACACAACACACACAAACAGCTTTTGCAAAGCAGACAAGATGGAAGTTATGCATCAATGTCATCATCAGCTCCCCTTAAGAGCATAACAGCAGCATTTTGCACTAACTGAAGCTATGCAGTTAATCGACTAAAATCTTAAATCGGAAATTCTTAAGTCTACAACACCTTTATTTTAAGTAGTTTACAAGTTTTAGGATTATTTTGCATGAGAAATATTAATCAAAACCCCTTGCCATAGCTAATGTCTGAGTTCCTGCTATCAGGCTCAGACTCTGTCAGTGGATGTTTTCTTGTTTAAGGTAATGAAAACTTTGTGAGATGTCAGCAGGATTTGCCAAGTTTCTTCTAATATCAACTACATACACTTGTTTTTTCCAAGCAATTTAATGTTCAGTTTTCTTCCAGATTTTATGGTGCAAGGATACACGGTTCACCACAGTTTACAAGATCCTATTACAACAAGGACAGCTAAGAATATATTTTCACTAAAGGGTAATTAAAGACAAGTTGAAAAATAATTACCTCCTGAAGACAACAAATTACTACAAATCTGGAAATAAAACACATTGTATATATGGAGCAGATTCTGGGCAAAGCTTTTCTCTGTGTTATCAAGCCAAACGCAGTGCAACACTCTGTTAAAAGACTATTATACATCGGTTACATCAGTTATTATTGCTATTACTGCTTTTCCTTTGACCTTTTTATCCCATTATTTTGATCATTTCTGTAGCAAAACATGATGTTATCTTTTGTGCTTTTCTTTCAGGTGATATGCAGGGCCCCAAGAAGGATATTGTTTTCCTTGTTGATGGATCTGATGGTGTTGGAAGGGAATTCCCTATCATCCAGGAGTTCATCCGCAGGATTGTAGAGAGTCTCAATGTGGGTGAAAACAAGATCCGGATTAGTGTGGTCCAGTATGGAGACTATGCGCAAGCTGACATGTATCTGAACACACATGCAACCAAAGAAGGTGTTTTGAATGCCGTTCGAGGAATGAGGCAGCGAGGAGGAAGACAACGTAACCTGGGTCAAGCCTTGCAGTTTGTCAATCAGGATATTCTGACAGCAGCACGTGGTAGCAGGAAGCAAGAGGGTGTACCGCAGTTTGTAATCGTCGTCTCCAGTGGGTCTTCAACAGATGACATCAGTCGTGCAGCCACTACCCTCAAACGATCTAGAGTTCTTCCCTTCAGCATTGGAACCAGGGATGTTAACCCCTCAGAGCTCCGGGTAGTGTCATACGTGCCTAACTATGCTTTCACTGTAGATGACCTCCCTGGCCTGTACACTGTCCAAGAAAACTTAATCAATACTATCACTGAGTTGTCAGATGATGAGATCGCCAGGATGAGTCCAGTATTCCCATCCTATGAAGGTAATTTTACATTATCGAAGTTATTCTTTAATTCTTAATACTGCATGCATATCTATTTGGAACTCTGTAATTTGTAATCATACCATGTTACTGTGCTTGCATTCTTTTTGAGTAGCACCACTACCAGTACCCACAGGAGGAGAAAAGAGGGATGTTGTATTTCTAATCGATGGCACAACAGCAGTGCAAAGGGAGTTCCCTGCCATCCGTGAAATGATAAGAAGAGTTGTGGAGAAGCTGGACGTAGGATTGGATAATGTCCGAGTTTCAGTGGTACAGTACAGTGATGAACCAAAGCTAGAATTTCTTCTGAATGAATTCTCCACCAAAGAAGAGGTACGCCAGGCAGTGTCGAAACTTCGAAGCAAAGGAGGAAACCGTCTAAACACAGGTCGTGCTCTTGAGTATGTTTCCAGAAACATCTACCAGCGGTCAGCAGGTAGTCGTATTGAGGATGGCGTGCCCCAGTTCCTCATTGTAGTTACAGGTGGCAAGTCTGCAGATGATGTTTCCACCGCTGCTGACCAACTTAAGAGAAACAAGGTTGCACCACTTGCCATTGGTTCAAGGAATGCAGACGCTGATGAACTGAGACAGATTTCCCTGAAGCCTGAACTTGTATATAGAGTTGACAGTTTCCAGCAGCTTCCAAGAGTAGAGACACAACTCATTGATTCAGTCAAAACAATATCTACTGCTGATATCATCTATGAACCTCCCACAGTCATAGGTAAGATCTATGGTCAGAGTTTAAGTTAACGTAAAGTTTTAGGTGCTCAAAGCCATAACTAACTGTTTTCATCATTTGTTTTTTTAGCAATGTTTTCCATTTCTCATGTAACTAAAAAATTTAATCATGTGGTGCAAGGGTAAAGTTCCTCCCCACCACTGCAAAGCCCTCAAGCTTGATTTTGTTACAAAGTTCTTTTACAGTGATACATGTTTAAAAAGTGAATCAGTCTTTCTTATATACCTCAATAAAGTATATATCCCTTTCCCTTTGTTGTGCTTATTTTGCAGAGACCCTTAATCTTGGGAAAAAGGACATTCTCTTCCTTATTGATGGTTCAGACAGTACAGGTCCTGGTGGTATTGCTCATATCCGTGACTTCATCCACAACATTGTCCAACAACTTGATGTGCGGCCTGACCAAGTGCGTGTGGGTGTTGTCCAGTATGCAGACAGAGTTAAAACAGAGTTCTCACTCAACTCACACAACAACAAGCAAAATGTTTTGTCTGCTATCAAAAGACTTCGTCAGATGGGTGGCCGATCATCAGATCTGGCTGACGCTCTTAGGTATGTCATAGAGAATGAGTTAAAACCCTCTGCCGGTGTTCGTCTGTCTGACGCCTCCCAGCATCTTGTGGTTCTCACGGGTGGACGTTCACCCCAAGATGTTTCCATCTATGGACCTCTGCTTAAGGGTTCCCGGGTCAACTGCATTGGTGTTGGAGCAGGTGGTGCTAACACAAAGCAGCTAGCCCAAATTACCACCACCCCAGAAGATGTCCTTCAGGTTCCTACATTCCCTGGCCTGCCAGCACTGACAGAGAGGTTCATTACCAGGTTGAGTGGGACCATACCAGAGCCACCAAGCCCAGACTATGAGGATCCTAGTAAGTGCAAAAATGTACACATATTACATATAGTTACACATGTTTTACCCTGACCTAATTTTATAGTAGTATAGTCTAAGAATGCTAAACTCTAATGAATCATGTTTCTCAATTTCTTCTGGTCTCACCTTCCTTTTCCCCGTCCTCCTCAATATCCCACCTTTCTTCTCATAGCATCAGGCCTGCCTCCTCCCAAAAAGGCTGATATAGTGTTTTTAGTGGATGGCTCCATTAACTTGGGCAGGAACAATTTCAATGAAGTGATGGTTTTCATCAGCAACCTAGTTGATCTGTTCTTCAGTGAGAGAGACAACCTGCGGATTGGCCTGGCACATTATGCAACAGATGTGACTGACGTCTTCTACCTCAACACATACCCGAACAGGCAAGACATTGTAGAAGCCATTGGCCGAGCAGAGTACAAAGGTGGAAATAAAATCAACACTGGTGCAGCCATTCGCCACGTTCAAGATGTTCACTTTACCAAAGAAAAGGGCAGTAGAATGGATGAGGGCACTCCTCAGATCCTAATGGTTATCACTGCAGGGAGCTCAGCTGATGACAGCAAAACAGCAGCCCTTGGTCTGAAGAAAAGGGGTGTGAGAGTCTTTGCTGTAGGAGTAGGCGACACTGAGAATGAGCTAGAAAACCTAGCAAGTGAGTCCTCTACTGTGGCTCGAGCAAGGACCATTCAGGAACTTTCAGAGCTCAATGAGCAAATCCTGGAGACGTTGGATGATGAAGTGAAGGGGAAGCTGTGTGTTGGAGTGCAAGAAACTGCTAAAAGTAAGAGGAATAGAATTTTTTCTCACTAAAGGCTTTAATAGCTGAGTTGTTTCACATTTAATTTGCAACTTACAATTCAAAATGTCAGTTTGCAGATGTTGCGCGTATTTCACAAAAAGTTCCATGTTTTACAGCCTGCAACATCGAGGTGTTGGTGGGCTTTGATGTCTCTGCTCAGAACATCTTCAATGCTCAGACCAACCTCCAGAGCAAGATGGGTGCCATTCTGCAGAGAATTTCCAAAATGGCAGCCATCAGTTGTTCATCTGGGCAGATTCCATCTGTGCAAGTGGGCATGCTGGCCATGGACTCTGCCTCTGAACCTGTCCAGATAGACTTCACGGATAATGCTGATGAGCTCCTTGAGGCCTTCAGAGCTCTGCGGAGCCGTGGTCCCTTTGTGCTCAATGGCAAGACCATCCAAGCTTACACCAATAGGTTCAAAACCAGACAGGACAATGTTGTCAAGGTTGGTTACTGAAACAGTTTTAACTAGAGATATCCTGAGCCAATCCTCAGCATGGGGGGCATTTTTTTAAAGGATCAGTATTGGCTTAAATGAAGCAGACTCAAATAAGATAATTTCTTTACTGAACTCTGCTGTGATAAGTCTGGGTCAGCCTATTAATGTTGCATTGTTTTTCTGCTTTACAACAGCCCGGGTGTACACTGCTGCAGTAAAAATTATAGTCTATATTTAACCATATTTATGAGTGACTCACTAGTTATAGAGCTCTAAGCTCCAGCTCTCTCTTTCTCATTTGCAAAGGGCAGTGTACAAATCATCTAGGTTGAAGCCTGTACCTGTTTGCATCACTTTTGACTAGTGGATTGCTTGATTGCATGATTCAGAAGTCTCATTTTCAAGTTTATCTTTCATTCATATCAAAATTTAAGATGATAAATTTAATAGTTTTGAACCTGGACCTTCAGTAATTGGATCAAATACCTCATTAGAAATAAGGAGTGCAAACATTTACAGCTCTACAGCTATTATTTCAAGGATTTAATCAGTCACAAAAAAAAAAAAAAAAAAAAAAAAAACGGCAGATACCCAATATCCATAAGATCTTGGATCAGGATTGCATCCAAAAAACTGCATCAGGACCTCCCTAGTTTAAACTTACCAGTGAAAGTCATTGGGAAATGTAAGTATGAAACTAAATTGTGCTTTTTCCACTGTAGGTTGTCATTCATCTGACTGATGGTCTTGATGGCCCATATGCTGACATGCAAAAGCGGGTTGAGGAACTTCAGCTGTCAGGTAAAAAGATGATAGAGTACAAACAGGCCTTGATGACTATATCCTTCAACTTCTGTTAAACTATAGCAATATCACATTGAGAAGTCATGAGTGAGCATACATCTGTTGCTGAAACTGCTGTATGTGCAAAACAGGCGTGAACAGTTTCATCCTGGTTGGGTTGGAGCGAGTGCCAAGATTTGAGGAGGCTTTGCAACTGGAGTTTGGTCGTGGCTTCAGATACACCAGGCCCTTACGAGTCAACATCATGGACTTGGATTATGAGCTGATGGAAGAACTGGTGGGTACTAATCAGGAGGACAGATCATTTAAGTCAATAAGTTCAATTACTTAACTTTTGTTTTCTTTTGCTGTGTAGGATAATATTGCAGAGAGGGAGTGCTGTGGAGTGCCATGCAAATGTATCGGCACCAGAGGAGACCGAGGAGCAGTTGGCCTACCAGGGTCTAAGGTATCTAATGTGAAAAATTAGAATTTTTTTTTTTTTAACCAAAACAGGAAATAATTATTTATCAGAAGCTAACACTTGGTTGTTTTGTCTGTCAGGGAAGTTCAGGATTACCAGGAAGCCAAGGACATCCTGGAGATGAGGGTGGACCTGTAAGTTTGAATGCCTTTCTTACATATGAAGTTACAACCTAACCATTGAGTCAACATGTTTCACTGACTTTGTTCTGTGATGACAGGGAGAAAGAGGTCCTCCTGGTGTGAATGGAACTCAGGGTTTCCAGGGATGCCCTGGACAGAGAGGCGTCAAGGTAAAGACTTTGACATTAGCTTCAACATTAAACTCAAACAAATTTGTTTTTTCTAAATTGTCATTATTATTATTATTATTATTATTATTATGTCATTATTTCATATAATGTTGGAACACTAATTTTTGTTTGTGTGTTTGTTTTGTTCAGGGTGGTCGTGGATATTCAGGAGAAAAGGTGAGTTTGTTTTTTATTCCTATTTTAAAGTTCTCATTATTAGATACAGCTCTAAAAAAGGGCTAATTCACTGATTACCTAACCAACTGTTACCATGTTTCAGGGTGAATATGGAGAAATTGGGCTTGATGGAATCAATGGAGAGGAGGTAAGTGTGTGTTATATTATACTTTGTTGTGATAGAATAATGTATGATTGCTTCTCCCATCGATGTCTTCTTATGAATGTGAATCTGATCTGGTTTATGGCTGATTGTGGGCTCTAACTGGCATCTGCTGTATGTTTTCAGGGCAAGAGTGGAGTGGCTGGACCCCCAGGAGACAGAGGAAATCCAGGCAGAAGAGTGAGTGTCTGAATGCATTTTTTTCTAACCATTTTAATCTTTCAATTGGATTTGGTCAGTGCTAATGAATGTTCACTAAACATATTTATTGCATTTAGGGTCCCAAAGGTACCAAAGGACAAGCAGGAGACAGAGGAGAAATGGGAATCAGGGGAGATCCAGTAAGTATTACGGAAACGGATTACAGTGCCATTTAGTGTCCCAACTATATTACATATTGTGTAAATGGAAAAAACACAGTTGATGGACAATGTTTTCCAGATGTAGAACTTTTAATGTGAAGACGTCCACCATATTATCATCACCATCTTGTTGCTGTCGTTGCTGCAAACTCAAAAATAGCACTACACAATTATTTCCTGGGTGTGTGTGTGTGTGTATATGTATAGAAACAACTGTGTACATTTATTTGTTCTGTTTTATCATTTGTTTTATCCTACTCTAAGCTGATTTCATCTGTACCTGTGTGTATACCATAAAGGGACTACAACTGTCATACATTGTGCAACCCTGTGTTGTATAATGGAACTTAAACTAGAATTAGAACTAACTACCTTGAACTAGGGATGCACAATGATATTGGCACATCATTGGTGTCGGCCGATAAAGACTTGGGCATCTGCTCAAAATGAACATTTCTGCTGATATGACGGGCCGATAAAATGATGCTTTAATTATGCACAAGTGACATGAGCAAGTACTTTCAAAAAGGAAATGAATAAAGTAATGCAATATTCGTCACAGTCCGGTACAATATTGAGACTTTATTTTTTTTGAAATATTACAATATTCAAAAGGCTATATTGTTTTATCCGTACTTTTTGATCGTCCTTCCTGGGAAAATTGAGTTTTAGGGTGTTTCAGTGCTGAAACAGTGAAACTGAAAAAGTGATATCTGTCTAACAGGGTACAAGTGGACTAGATAACAACCGTGCCGGGCCTAAAGGAGACCCTGGTGATGCTGGACCAGCGGTAATTTTTTCCCTTCACACACTGTATTGCCACAGAAAAAAATCCTCTCAGTGCATTTTTAACAATATACTTTAAGCAGTTAACATTACATGGCTGTGTCTGTATGAGTTTGTTTAACTTTGATATCTGCTCTGAAATGCTAGGGAGAGCCTGGTGAGGATGGAAACAAGGGAGGCCCTGGTGAACCCGGAAGAAGGGTAAACAATTTTACCACGCATTATCTTTGCTCAATGCCAACTTACTTACTACCAGTGCTTTTGGTTAATCAAGACTTTTTTTCTACTCCCACTTCATTAGGGAGCTGATGGCAGAAGAGGCCCACCTGGACAAGCTGTAAGTCCCTTTACAACATACATTGTTTGATGCTTATTGCAGTAACTCTTGTAATGGCAGTACTGAAACTGTTACATTTTGTTGCTGTCATGTCATTAAAGGGGAATCCTGGAAAGCCAGGAGCTGATGGTGTTGGGGGAGAGCCTGGTATTGGAGGATCTAGAGTAAGATTGACATTCTTTTCATTGTATTTTACACATCATTCAATCTTCAAATGCACTGGCCAGAACACGTCATAGCAAATGTTGCAATTACTGTTAATACTTTTCTTGGCTGCTTTAGGAGAATGACAAATTGAATTGACTGGACTGTGACTGGATTATTTATATATCTAAAAATGTGGGTTCATTCTTTATTCGTGGGTTTGAAGTTCGTGTGCGATATGCAAGACACTGGTCTGTCCTTTTTTAAAGGGTCCAGCTGGACCACCAGGTGCACCAGGACCGAGAGGAGAAGATGGGAACCCTGGACCAAGGGTGAGTGTAGCTGTTGGATGCACTTTATTAAAGGAAAAATATGTAATATTTTTAAGGTATAAATCATAAAATGGCCATGATATGTTGTCACATATTAAGGAAACATGCTAAATTGACATACTGACTTCTCTCACAGCAACACTACAGCCAGCATGTACCTTTTACATTTTTGTTTGTTTCATGTTTATTAGAGTTCAAATTAATGCTGAAGTTAGTTTTAAGAGTTATAAGAAATCAGCAATAATCTTTTAGGAGTAGGTGGAGTCTGGCGGGCTGTAAGGCAGGCAGTCACTGAATTCCAACTCCAGGGTGTGTATTTTCAGAGGAGTGGGCTTTTGTTTTCAGGATAATGGGCTTAGATTTACATCGACATTGTTAGAAACAGCTGATCAACTTAGAGTGTAGGATGCGTCGCTTGCCAGCGTCAAAGTATAATGTTGCACTCATCTTGCGCTTCTGTTAATTGTGACTGCTGCCTGCAGACGAACTGTGCCTGGGCTTCGAGTCTGCAGAGGATGGGGCATAGAGGAAGAACTCACTCCAACCATAGATCGTATATTAAATAGGGATTCAACTAAATCTGCAACACTCGATGAAACAATGATTAATCAACTATTCAACTAATCAACCAAGTCTCAAATTCTCTAATTCCAACTTTTCAAATGTGAATATTTTCTGGTTCCTTAAGCCCTTTATGACAGTAAACTGAATATCTTTGGGTTGTGGGCATTTTAGGACGTCATCTTGGGCTTTGGGAGACACTGATCAACTTTTTTTTCTGACATTTCATGGACCAAACAACTAATCAGTCTAGAAAATAATTGACACATTAATTGATAATGAAATTAAATTTCAGTTGCTGCCCTAGATTCAACCTATTTAATATACAGTCTAGGGCTCCAAGTTGCTATTTGGACTGCAGTACTCATTTTTGAATGCTATATTTGTACACATTTTTCTTTTAAATAAAATCTTTTGCTTTATGTGTCACATATTAAACACATTAATTCAAGTCCAGCATAAGCATTAAAGCATGGTAAAGTGCAGATAAATTAAAATGTCATTTCACACAAACAAACAATAACTTGTGTGTATACCACACGTTGCAACTGCAGTGGCACACTGGTTTAACTGATTAAAAGTCATGTGCACAATGTACATAATTTTGAGAAAAGGAATTGCTTCTAATGTTTTGTTTTCCAGGGTCCTGGAGGAAGCCCAGGTGCAGCCGGAGAAAAGGGAAGAAGAGGAGCTCTTGGTCGCAAGGTATTGAGTGGAACATAATTTGGCTTATTTCTTCCATAACAGCCTTGTTTCATTTACAAACACACTGGCCTAAGCTGAGCTCTCTTGAATTACTGGACACACATGTGTAGTTGATTTGACCAAACATGAAAGAGCTATAAGAAAACATCAAGGCTCTGTTTGAGATCTGCTGGAAAAAAAAAAAGCACATGAATGTAATTAAATCTATAGAAAGTGACCCGCCTACTTAAAGAAACATTTTACTCTCTGAATCTTTAACTATTTCTGTCTCTGTATGTCTGCCTTTGTAGGGAGAGCCCGGAGAGCCAGGACCTAAGGGTATTGTTGGACCTCTTGGTCCCCGTGGAGAGCCCGTAAGAATAAAAGCACATCTTCTTTGCATGTATCATAATGTAAAACTCATGAAATATGAGCATTTTAAGAACTGTCCACTATGCAAAATATCAAACTTACATGGTCAGTCATATTGTTGATGAAACCACATGTCTATATAGTATGATGTAGGTGGTTATTTGATAATCTACTTAATAATTGTCAACGTGAAAGAGAGCACCTTTGGCAGAACTTATGCTTCAGGCCACAAGTTGAAGAATCTTTTCTTTGTGGTTTATAGCAAGATGTATGTGGCTATTCTTTTCTGTCTAAGAATGCATATGGTGTGTTTTTAATCAGGAAAGTGGTATTGCAGCTGAGTTTTTTTTTTCTTGAATGAGTTCCATAAAATTGCTTAGTATTACATAACAGTGCATAACACTGTTATGTTGAGATGAACGGGAGGGGGAGGAGGTGTTGCTCTTGGTTCCCCTTTACTACCAAGACTGTAATGTAGCTGAATGAAAATCGCTTTACAAAGAAAACAAAGTGGTTTAGCAATTCTTGTTTTTCTTACAGGGTGAAGATGGTAGAGATGGTCTCGGCGTTACAGGACCTAAAGGAAGAAAGGCAAGTGAATTTTGAACTCTAGTAATAATTGGTGATCAGGCAGTGGCTCCTCATTTTGATTAGGGTTAATGTTAAAATTAGATTTAGCCTCAGCTGTGTGTAGGGCACCAAGTACCTGAGGGTAGAGTCCTGCACCGTGTCAGGTACAGGTAAAAATGTTGTATAACGGGTAAAAACTTTTTTCTTTTTTTTTTTAAATTCACGGGAAATAGCAGGAGGACACCAGGCGAGAACCATAATATAATGCATAGAACACAGTAATATGTTTTTTTTTTCTCTGGCGAAATTAGAAATGAAAAAGATTATTATAGTATTTTTAACATTTATATCCAACAATATAGTAATTTCAAGCCTAACAACCCAGGAGGCTTTTATTGTGAAAGCCTGTGATACAACCCTTCAGGATGTTCATAATAAAACACTGACTATTAAATAACTTATATATTTTCTCCAAAAGTGCTCCAGATTACAGCAAGGCTTTATTATAAGACTGAATTAATATTATGTACTAGAGGAAACGTGATCTCGCAAGATTTCGTGGGATGCAATTTCACATGATCTTATGTAGAACCAGATGTAAACAAACCGGAGACTGAAGCGGTGCAACAGTTTGCTGTAGTAAAACTTTGCAGTGAGAAAAACAGAAGAAGTAGTTAAACGAGTCTGGATGGGAAAATGTTTGGGGAGACCCATTTAAACCATTACAACAACTCTCAAGACAAATGCTGTAATAAGCAATGGGACAATAATGATACAAATAATGCTTAAAGTTTGTATGTATTTTCCTCGACAGGGCGACGAGGGCTTCCCAGGATTCCCAGGACCAAAGGTAAAAGAAAACACTGACTCTGAAACTAAACTAAAGAGGTTGCAAATTACAGTGTTAGATTGCACTGGGCCTACCTTTTGATGTCAGTCATTTCGATTCATTCTCTTTACCTCCATCATTTCAGGGAGCTGCTGGTGACGCCGGCACTAAGGGCAGACCTGGACCCAGAGGAAATCGTGGACAGAGGGTAAGTTTTCAGACCCCAGTTAGATTAGGTTACTATGAGCATATATTATAAATGCAACAGTACTATGTGTGGTATTGCTTAGCAAAATCTGACTGAACTGGCAGACAGGAAATCAATGGCCACATGTGTGTTGTGATACACTAGCGGACTGGTTTTGCTTTGTTTTTCAAATCTATAGTATGTAGTTTTGGCAGTGAATGAGCTCCATAAGGATGCACATTAATGTTGACGTAGTCTTTGAAGCGTGTGAATCTTTTCAGTCAAACTCTCTTTTGAACCACTGACAGTTAAACTCCTATGGTTTATTCTTTCCAGGGTGTTTCTGGGAACATTGGTCCACCCGGACAAAAGGGAGAGGTTGGATATCCTGGACCATATGTAAGCAAATTAAAATTCTACTCTTTCTTGTAAGCTGTGTAAATTCCATATAAATAACATGGTGCCGCCATGTGATTTACAATAGGCTATATACTAACCTGAGTTGGATTCATGCACGTATGTAATGCACAATGTAATACTGTTTAAATCTTAAAATGACGTAACAAAAATAATCATGTTATATAAGCAATACAAAAAATAAAGTGTTGGCCATGTCTGACTGTTAACACACATGATTTTGTTGCCACAGGGTCAGAAAGGACCAAGAGGACCAGGTGTTGTGGTATGTGCTCATGTATCAAACTGTTCAAGATTGTATTGAATGAACAGAGCAGAACTAATTTCTGGTGCCTCTGGTCAAAATCTTTTCAACACTTTTTCTCCAAATTTCTCTTTGTCCTCAGCAATGTGACTTGGTCAAGAAAATCAGGGATAACTGTCGTAAGTATAATTGAACAACTATCAGTAATGTCATTCCATGACAATGCAGTGTAATGATGTTTACGTGTTGTGCGGAACAAAAATGTCTCACCATGTTTTGTGTCTTTTTTTTCTACCAGCTGGCTGTCATGGTAAGTACAAAAAAGTAGTATCAATTATATAACAACTGTTTGAATGACTGTACCAGAGGTGTGGACTCGAGTCACATGCTTGAGCTCGAGTCAGACTGGAATCACGAATTTGATAACTTTTAACCTGACTAGACCAGACAAAAAAAGACTTAGAACTTGACTTGGACTTTAATACCAATGAGTCATGACTTCACTTAGACTTGAGCCTTTTGACTTGAAAAGAGTTGGTACCTACAGACAGAGACACAAGTTCACTCGCCATTTGAAGTAGCACAGAGAACAATAAGGCTTGATTTGGGACTTTCCTTGGTTGACTTAGGACTTGAATGCAAAGACTTGAGACTTACTTGGGACTTGCAAAACAATGACTTCGTCCCACCTCTTGTAGATTCAATGGCCACTACTTTACAGTGAACAAAATCCTCTATGTGTACACCATTAGGTACGCAGGAATGTCCACTCTATCCCACCGAGCTGGCCTTTGCCCTGGATGTCTCTGAGGGCAATGGCCGCCCAAGCTTCAACAACATGCGTGACACAGTCCTGCGTCTAGTCAGAGACATCAGTATTTCAGAGAGTAACTGCCCAAGAGGAGCTCGTGTTGCTTTGACTCTGTACAACGACGAAGTGACCACTGAGATCCGGTTCGCTGATGCAAAGAAGAAACGCACCCTGGTGCAGCACATTGAGGGGCTGCAGACCCTGCAGACCAAGAAGAAGCGCAACTTGGAGATGGCCATGAGCTTTGTGGCCCAGAACACCTTCAAGAGAGTGCGCAGTGGTTTCCTCATGAGGAAGGTGGCCATCTTCTTTGTAGGTGGGCCAGTCGGTCAGGCGCAAACACTTACTAATGCAGCCCTTCGCCTCCATGATGCTGGAATTGCCACTCTGTTCTTGGTCAACAGTGACGACAAGGCACTCACCAGAGCACTGCAGGTAAAACAGAACAAAAAATACTGGATAAAATTGAGGAAAAAAAATTATATTTGATATTTTTTAGAGCAGATACAGATGTTGTGAGAGATTAAAATAATTAAAGAATTTTGACTCCAGGCCAAGCCATTTGAGATTATTAAAAAAACATAAACTTGATTATTACAGCGTCAACTTGAGGTCAAAGAGTGCCATTATGCCTGAGTAGCCCATTTTGGTGTTTTTAGATCTTACTTTAAGTGTAGCAACAAAGAAATGTTAATAGGGCCATCTTGACATGACCTAAATGAGCACTTGAAAACATAACACATGCATGAATTGCTACATTGTTGGCAAGTAGGACTTTACCACCTGGGGATTTGAACCTGGACACATGGTTTCCACACACCCTCTCACGAGCTGAGGCAATGATACCACACCATTTTTGTCTGTTTAATTACACTTACACTGACAACAGTCAAAATGTTGTTGATTCAATTCTGAACAGAATCATGTCATTTTGCTGGTCAAATACTTTGGTGAAGTTCAATCATACATTTTGTGAAATAGGACAAAATTTAAAATGGTGGAAAATTTATCTAAAATAAAATAGGCACGTCTTATATGGATAACTTTTTCTTGACCTGCTTGTCCATGTGGATTCGTTTGTTGCTAGGATTTATGGTTCAGAAATTATGAGCCAAAACTGTTTTCAACATTTTTTTATTCTCTTTGTACACCAGGCCAACAACACAGCACTGGCCCAGGTAATTGTCCTTCCCAACCCTAGAAGTGCACAGTACAATTCAGTCATCCAAAAGATCATGAGCTGCCATGTCTGCCTAGGTAAGAGCTCTGTATTTGTGTACCAAAATGACAACACAATTGTTTGGTATATTGTTGTTATCTTTCACCCAAAATACTGCCTTTTTGATCTGATTTTATTATAGAATTGGGGATATTTTTTTTTTGTATTATTCATTATATTATCCCATTCTAATTTTTAAAATTCTGTTACAAGCAAGTCTGGAGAAAGACAGTTGATTGTTGAGTCTCATTTCCCGGTCATCAAATACTGGGGTTTTGGGTTGGTGGCCAAAGAGTTGCTTGTAGCAGTTTTTGAATGAACACATGTATAGTGTCAGATTTTCTTTACTTGGGAAAAATAAGAATTATGTGCCCTATTATTGGTATATTTTTAACCTTGCATGACATAATCATTGTACAAAGAATCCCAGTGGTATAACAATACACTGATTTAAGGAAAATGTAAATGCATTTTTTATTGATCGATTACCCCCATGTAGCAATGAAAGTTACATTTCATTTCATGTTTTCCTTCTCTAGACATCTGCGCTCCGGACCAAATGTGTGACTATGTGCCTCCAGCAATTGGCCGAGACAGGAGGTCCTCCGCCACAGATGTGGACATCGACATGGCTTTTGTCATGGACAGCTCTGATTCTACCTACCCAACAGTCTTCACGGAGATTAAACGCTACATAGCACAGATAGTGGAGCAGCTCCACGTGTCCTCAAATCCCTCATCATCCGTTCACCATGCTAGAGTGTCTGTGATTCAGCAAGCACCTTATGAGTTCATCCACAACCACACTGGCTCTCCCATCCAGGTGGACATCGGTCTGACCGAGCACCACTCATCTCAGGATATTGTCAAATTTCTGCTGGACAAGACGCCACAGTTAGAAGGTGGCCGGGCACTGGCAGCAGCTATCGAGTCAACAGTGGAGCAGGTGTTTGAGAAGGCGCCTCTACAACGTGACAAGAGAGTGCTGGTGCTCTTTGTAACAGGCAGTGTTGAAGAAGAGGAGCAGCAGCTGATTCGCATTGCCACTGAGGCCAAGTGCAGAGGCTACTTCCTGGTCATCCTGGGCGTTGGTGAGAAGTTGAGTGCGGGAGACGCACGTGTCTTGTCGCGCATGGCAAGCGAGCCATCAGATGTCTTCTTCAAGCGGCTGGAAAGCATCTCACAGTTTTACGACAAACACGTCCAGGCCTTTGGCCAGCTGATGCCAAAATATATCAGCAGTAAGTTCAAGATATATATCAATCTTTCACTTTTGTTGACTGCTGGTTGTTTATCCTTAAAGGGATAGACTGGACAAAGTGGGCTTGTATGAAATACTTATTCATGGTCAGTTCCTTACTTAAAGTAGATAGCTGTTGGCGTGCCTCCATTTTGAGGAAGAAGCTACGCAATGTACTGATACATATTTTAGCCACTTAAAAAGGGAACACTCAAAAAAATCATTATCAGTTTAAGTGAATGCTATATTTAGAATGTTTTTACCATTTCAACTTACTGTCAGACAGCTTTTTGCATCAGAAACCTGACACTGAACACAGACTATCATTAAGTACCTCATACAATCCCACTTCAAATTAAACTATCCCTTTAATGTCATTCATTTCGTTAGTTTAATCAGTCCTGTGAGTGACATGCTGTGTTCTGCCTTATTTTCCTTTGCAGTTGAAAATGCTTTCTACATGTCCCCCGAAGTCTCCAAAAACTGCAAGTGGTTCCAGAGTGACCAGCCACTGAAAAACCCCTTCACATCACCACAGCAACAGGAGTAAGCGTTGACATATTGTTATGCCATATCATAAGTTGCTGTTTATTTCTTGGAAGCACTGATGGTTTTATTCACTATTTATTGATCCATTTATAGGAAACATCAGAAACATCATGAAAATAACCAAGTAGTTCATCAAAGAAAGCACAACGGTAAGACTTTGGATGTGTTAAAATGAACTTAAAGCTACGACAAGGACTTTTTTACTTTTATTATTATTTATTTATTTATTTATTTTTTGTGGTTATTACAGTGGAAACACTACTGCTTTTGTCCACAGGGGGCTCCAAAATCAACAAAATATGAAGGTTCCTTGTAGTAGCTTTAAACTACATCAGCAGACAGTGTCAGTTTTAAGTTGAACTGGTTGATTCTGTTTTCTTCCTTGTGAGTCATGCAAAGCTAACCACTAAGACTGGCTGCCCATAAATCACTGTTTGGCACCATTGGCTACACTTCTGTTTCTTTTGTTTTCTGCGAACTGTGAACCTGTTCTCTTATTGTGCATCTTCCTGCCTTGACACCATTTTATCTTACCCCCTTTAGATGCAGATGAGCTACACATCTCTAACGTCACCTCCAGCAGCTTGAAACTGCGTTGGAGCAGCCCAGACCCCAAGCTCTTCGTCTACTTTGAGGTGGTGGTGACACGGTTGCACGACCATGCCCTGGTGCTGAAGACCAACGTGTCAGGCACAGAGCTTTCCGTGGACAACTTAGAGAGTTCTCAGACTTATCATGCTGTGGTCACTGCCTACACTGCAGAGGGTCAAGTTGTCTCCACACGCAAAGGCATCATGACTACCAGTAAGTCCACAAACACACCAACACAAATATGTTACAGACTTCCTTTAGATCCCACAAGATGACATGTTATGTAAAAGAGCAATAAGAATCATGCATAACACATAAGATGTAATAAATATGTGGATCTACAGTAATTTGATCCACACCACCAAGTAATACTGTAAGATGTCAGGGTTTTGAGACTCACTTTGACTCACTTAGCTCTGTTTTTGAAAAACTGCTGAGATGGACGATAGCAGACAAATTTCCCTTCGTCCTTTTAAACTCCTTTAATACAGGGGTTCTCAAAGTTTTGATAACTGAGGGCTAATTTAGGGAGGCAACATATGATTTAGGGCCATACAGGAAAACACATGCACTTGCCGCCTGTCGACAAAAGCAGTAGTGTTTCCACTGCCATAGTTGCAAAATATAACTTCCAAAATAAATGTATTGAAATAAAAACCTCCTCCTGTTTGACAACCCAAAGATATTCTTTTTACTGTCATAGAGGAGTAAAAAAAAAACAAAAAAACATAAAATATTTACAGTTTCAGATGCTGAAATCTGAGAATTTTGAATTTTTCTTATAAAATTCCTCAAACCAATTAATTGTTTATCAAAATAGTTGGTGATTAATTTAATAATCAGTTAAAAACTCCTTGCGGTAGCTCTAACAATAATTTCCTTGAGCACTGAATTCACCTGTTTGCAGTTCTGTCCTCGCTCTCCTAATGGTACCTGCAAGAATCCACCACGCCTAAACGAAAACAACTAATCACAGACAGCTCTCCACCCGCAATGTTGCGCAACAGTCACCCCAACCTGTCCCTGAAAGACACAAAATATTTTATTTTTGTTATTTACCTAATTTATGTGCTCTTGCCTTTAGTGCTGTGCTCTGTGTGATTATATCCGTGGGTTCCACACACACAGAGTGGAGCAGAGGAGGAACAGGTGACAGGCATCACTTAACCCAATATGTTCTCCCCTGCAAACCCCTGCTAGCACCTGTAGATTCAGATGTAGGCTTTTGAAAGTTAAATTATTGAAATGGACCACAGATTATTAAAATGCAATCCATGCATCTTGTCTCATTTCAAGTAAACTAAACTAAAACTAAACTAGATCTAGTTGTCTAGTTGTCTCAGACATCGCTTCATGACTGTTGCTGGTCTCATTTTGACAGAAGCAGCAGCGCCTAAGCCAGCCGGCCAAGTCATCCGTACTGTAAACACTGCACCACTGGACAAACCAGAAACTGGTGAGTAACCGCGCATGCATGTGCCCGCATAATTATTTAACACTAGTTACAGTTAGCTTATTAGCTTAGTATATTGAGGAAAGTTGCAAATTTTCTGCATTGCTTTGTGACATAGATATGCAGTACACGGTGCCCTTTGCTTTGGGTAAGTTTGAGCTTGAGGTGATACTCTAAGAGTGCAAATAAGACTTTGAGTTCACAGCAGGGAAATAGGAAACATCTTTTAGATTTGTTCTGCTGACCTCTGGCCTCATCAGCCACACATCAGAACAACAGTGAACTGCAGTAAACTGGTTAAACAGTGTGCTGTCTTTGAACTTTCAGTACAAATCCACTCAATATTTACCCATACGTTTGCCTGGTGCATTAATGCTAATAGTCTGAATGGAGTTGTGCTTGGCTGTGTTTCCTAGGCAGAGTGTTAGTCATATAAATAAAACCTGATGGTTCAACTTAAAGAACATAACAAGCTACGCTGTAATGCAGCTATATTTCTACAACTACTACACAAATGTGCTATTAGTCAACTCATGAGTCTTTGCCAAAATATACTGTGGGTCATTCAGGAAAACTTACGAAATCTACTGCTCAACTCATGGGGCCTTGGTTTGAAGATTTAATCTTTTCCATAATGTGTTGTGACAAACAAAAGAGTTGAGGCTGCAATATCTGTGATACTTTGGGGAAAAAGGCCTCCTGCTAGTGGGAGTGGAGAAGATTTACAGTGCACACATTTGTTTAAGGAGTGAAGCCTTACAGCTGCTGCTTCTTAACAGAAGACACAGAACTTAGGGAAGAACTAAAACATGAGAATCTATACTGGCTGTAAAATCCGGAGGCACTTTGAGGAGCAACCTTTTCGCCTGCCTTTACTATCATTCAGTTATGGTCATAAGAAAAGCAATGCTTCATTTAAAGTGGCCATATGCTGCTCATTTTCAAGCTCATATTTTTATTTTGGGTTTCTACTCGAACAACTTGCATGTTCAAAAAACACATTATTTTTCTCATACTGGCCACAGCTGCAGTACCTCTACTCACAGTCTGTCTGAAACACTACGTTTTAGGTCCTGTCTTTTCAAGGCTCCAAGCCTATTCCAAATTCCTTTCCAAACTAGCTGGGCATACACTGTATGATTTTAGAAATGTTGTTAAATTTATACAGTACAAGTAAATTGTCTGCAATGTGAAGCCAAAGCTCACAATTTATTTGCTCACACTGGACGGTCTGATCATCAAGCCATGACCTCTGCTCACACTGTATGCGTAAAAGATTAAATTAAAAAGAGCCTATTGGCCCCTGCAGACTGTTCAGGCTATTTACAAAGTTAATAAAGATTTATTTGAAAGCTCTGAGGCAGCACAAATTTGTAGTGAGAAAAAAAGGCTCAGACCTTGGGGAGTCGACTGGTGGCTCTGCATCAGCTGTGCGAGAGCCTGAGAAAAGCTGCCCAAAGTTTCTGACATGTTAGACATTCATCTGAACGTCAGGTGGCCAGCTGATTGGTCCTCGCTCCCCCTAGTGCGCTAAATGACAAATGGTGATGAAGCTGAAATTCTGTCTGACGCTAAAGTGAGTCATGCGGCTCAAAAATCAGGTCAGAAATGGGCTCAAATTGTGTACAGTGTATGCCCAGATTCATGCAAATGAGTTACAACGTGATGTAAGTAACAGCAGAAAGACTGGATTACAAATGAGGTGTTTGAGGCAGCTCAGGGGGAGTGTTTTCTGTTGGAGAGGGGGACAACCTTGGCTTTGTAACTTTGCAGACGTGTTATATGCACAAAAAAGCTTCATATAACACACTAAAGGAAAAAAAACAAAAAGCATAATATGGCCTCTTTAAAAAGTAGTAAGTGAGTGCTGCACTTTGATACCACAGTGTGAGATTTTTTGACATAATTGATTTCTTGGGGTTGATTACATGGAGATGATCTGGACCACACAGCCATGCAAATCCTTGATGACTAATTGAACTAACATAGAACAGCAACTGTAGTTATAACAAACTAACTTTTCAATTCACCTTTGCAAATTTGTTTTTAAACTTGTTTCTTTCTACTGACTACTTTTAGTTTTCAAACCCTTAATAATTCAAGACTCCTAAGCCATCTGTAGCATGATATACCATATTGTTGAATGCCATTTCTTTTGCTCTGTAGGAATGAACCAAACCAGCACTAAGACTCATCTTACCCCACTAGACCCCTTTGAACACCCCCAGCCTTCTAATATACAATGAATTTACCCACTACCAGCAACTTTTTAACAGCACAAAGGAACTGCTGTATGCCTTGTACAGTTGTACATTTATCCCTAACACAAACTCATCGTCTCTCCCTGTCTGTCGTCCATCACTGCTGTTTGTTTCCCTGCATGTTCTAGTTAATGAGTTTGCAGACCCATGCTCACTTGACTATGACCCTGGACTGCCGTGCAAAGACTATCAGGCTAAGTGGTTCTTTGACAGAGAGAACGGGATCTGTACACAGTTCTGGTATGGAGGTTGTGGAGGCAATGACAATAGGTTCGACACTGAGACCCTCTGCTTGAAAAACTGCATGAGGTCAGGTAAGTGGCTGTCAGTGCCAGGCCCTCTCAGGGAATGTGCTGCCCCCTGGTATGATGGCGTAATATAATGGAGCAAAAGAGGAAAACAGCAAGGTCTTTCCTCAGAACAGTGCAAGAGAGAGGCTGCTCTACACTGCTGGACACACAACATTAATAACAACACATACAGCAAAACAGTCCCCTCATTTTGTTCTTCTCATACAGGCAGGAGACTGTATGATGCTAGCTAACTCTTTTAAAATAAAAGGGCAGACAAAAAGATTCCCTAAATGTTACACATGCATCATGTTTACTTCTTGAGTTTTGGTGAGGATGGCTGAATATGACCAGCTGCAGATAAATCCAATCCAAATGACATCCCCTAGCTTTAAAGCTTATGATTTTGATGCATCAAGATGCATTGAGAATCGTTTTATCATCAGGATTAGGTGTTTATTTACAGAAACATCTGCTCACAGATGGAATTGTGTAATGATTTGGTGCTGTATAGGCCTACTTGAATAGTAATAGCTAGTTTTTTTTTTTACATTTTACAGTTTCTTAAAATTGACAGTCCAGGAACTCAAACTCAGTTTTTCCACACCATAAAAGCACTGTCTCTTATAAAAATGAAGCATACTGTTGAAGGGAAACTCATTGCATTTTATGTGGATGTTCAGTCAGTGCTGATGGTACATGTAGTTAATTGAAGCAATAAAGTGTCCTCAGTTTGTGCCATATTGACAAGAAAGCTGAGTTCTGCTGCTACAAAATGTTGTTCTCTCTTGCATCCAGTGATGTCACAGTCATTTCACTGGTATTGAAGAAGAACTACAGGCTATTTCAGCTTGGATTTCTAGTCTCCACCTCTGGGTTGCAAGGGGACATGCTAGATGAGTATTTTTGTCACCTAACGCAATGTTTGGTGAATAAAGTATCAGTACATGTAGGCACTAACTCCAATAACGGGAGAACTCAACTTTCATGGGCAGTGTAGCACATATTGAGGAATTTATTGCTCCAGGTGACTACATTTTTACCCTCAACATAACAGCTGAAAATATTGAAGTTTTCAACCAGATCACAAACTTGATCTTTAGCATCAGCTTTTCCTGGATTGGAAGCTTGACATCAGTGATTAAGGGGCCAGGGCTTAGCAAACAGTCAATTAAATACACGCATGGAAGCTGAAGGAATTTTAATCTTATTCCAGAGAACGTTTAAACTGTCACTGATCTGGGACAATGTGAATTACATCTTCATACAGAGGAGTGATATGTGCCTGGGGGAGTTAAAGTAGGAAAAGTAGAGCGACCTGCCAATGTGAATCATTTGTGACAGATAATTAGAATTGCATCTGAGTAAATGTCTGCCTGTGTTTTATATCCACATTGCAATACATGTTTAAAAAATCCTTGTGGTAGTTTTTTTTAGCAGCTGGTGAAAGTCTGTTCCTTTAAGCTAAAACCACATTTATATTCATATTTCCACAGAGCCAGAGCCTCAGCCAAAAGTGCAGCAGGTCGAACAGGTGGAGATCCTCCCAGTTCCTGGTGAGATGTGATGTACAGCTACTACACAGCATGACTAGTTTTGACTAGTATTATGTTACCGTTCCCTCCCTTCTTGCTACAGTATAACTGACGTTGATGTGTGTGCACATGTATGCTATGAACCAATAGAGAAAAAAAGGCACTTCCTTCATGGTCTAGTTTTAAACAAGCAAATCCACTTCCTCAAAACATGATCTGAATCAAACCTTTCAGACCACCCCTATGGTTGGGCATGTACATCTGAACACCAAGTCACCGGAGCCGTATGTTATATCTCTGTTACATAATTCCATTTCCACAAACTGTGCTCACTTTGCAAAACAATAAGTCCTTTGTGTTTAGCTGCAAACCCACCCACCTCCTCCGTTGCCCCTCAGATGATCCAAATGACTGACGGAACATGTAAAGCGCCAAGCGTGGAAAATGAGAAGGTTATGCTTTTGTCACAAGAGCGAGCCAAGTCATAACCACAGGGAAAATGAATGGAAAGCCTTGTTCACTGGTTTATTGTTATTTTGGCAGGCGTCCTCACACACAGCAAGTTCAATTTGTCAGTACCTCATCAGCGTTGGAGTAAATTGGCACACGATATTTTCAGTAATACAAAATCTACTCTAAATCTCATGATTGTGGAAGAATAAATGTCTGCAGTGATGGAAGTGCTTTTGTTCTTTCCCTGAACCAGTTATAAGCTTTATGCTGATTTCCAGTCCACAACACAAACAAGTCATTGGCACAATACTGCCATCATGTTCTCATTACTACTCATTATGTATAATGGTAATGATACATTTACTGCTGATTGCACCTCTCATTGTTGCTCATTTTTAAAGTTTAAATTATTGTATTTACAATTTGTTATAGGGAAAGTTCAGATTATTTTAAGTGGGTTGTATAAGGTATCCAAAGTAATGCTAGATAGGGGTCAACATGCCCCCAGTTTGGAGAAGCAGAGAGGAGTACCAGCATGGAAGCTAAGGAATGTACTGCTGTGGACAGAGTCAGCAGCAAAACACATTTTAGCCACCTAAAAAAAATCTATATCAGTTTAAGTGTACGCTATATTTAGAATATTTTCACTGCTTTACCTTGCTGTCAGACAGCCTCTTCAGACTTTCACTCAACCGGACTCCACTGACAAAATCAATAATTTTAGCTCGCAGAACACAGGAGTTGCTGGTCTACCGCTGCCTCTATTGATTAGTTTGTCTGTTTTAATGTGGGACCTCTGCATGTGTTTTAAAAGGTTAGTTCAGACTCATTAAAGTCACACAATAACACAAACTAAATAACAGATCGAGGCAGCAGTAGACCGGCAACTCCTGTGTTCTGCAATGTAAAATTACTGATTTCGCCAATAGAGTCTGGTAGCAAGAGGAGATTTGGCTTATATGACGGCCAGATCCCATGAGAAAATTTCCCGCCCCAAATTGGGGCAGTCATATTGACCATCATCTAGTGTAGGTAATTAGGGCTGGGAAGTAGAACTCAGTTCTTTAAGGTATAAATTAAAATAACCAGGTACCAAGTAGTACTGAAACTTCTCCTGTCAAACAATACCTGTATGCCGTCCTTTTCGTACCCAGATCTAGAAAAAAAAAGTCTAATTGTATGGTTTTGCTTGCAGCACCACATCACCACAAGCATTCTTCAGTTTAATGCAGTAATTAGCCACTACTGCAGCTACAGCTAGCAACCACATAGAGTCTTTGGTGGTGAAGTCAAGCGTGTGAATTTGACAGAGTTGGCAATTTAGCATGCTGAGATGCCGCCAAAACATTTGAAAGTACAGAAGCTTAAAGAGTATCTAATGAAGTACCCTCTTGGAGGCGGCTATGGCTCAGTGGATGGTCCACAAGTCAGAAGGTTGATGGTTTGATCCCCAGATCCCCAGAGTCTCATTTTCATGATATTCATTTTCATCAGATTCTAAGGAGCGGAGGCACCTTGCATTGCAGGGTGCCATTAGTGTATGAATGTATGAGTGAATACCTGATATCCAGCCCTATGGAGAAGTACCTCATACAACCCCACTTCAAATAATCCAAACTATTCCTTTAAAGCACGAACTCTTGCCAGAGCTACGTGGTCTTCTTGCTGCATGTGTTCTCATACTATCCTTGATTGATATTGATATTGTCTCTCCTCTCACAGCGGCCTCTACAGCCGTGGACATCTGCCAGCTTCCCAAAGAAGAAGGTACCTGTGCCAAATTTGTTCTCAAGTGGCACTATGATGCCCCCAGCAAGAGCTGCACACGCTTCTGGTACGGAGGCTGCGGTGGAAACCAGAACCGCTTCGACACGCATGAGCAGTGTGTGAAGGCTTGTGGAAAACCAGGTACATGTTTCGTTCATAATAATTATCTCCTATTATCAGTCGCTGTCAATGCACAGGTAACTGACAGGAAAGAGCACTATGCATTATTCTGCAGGATAGCTTTTCTTCATTAGAGGATACATGTAACAAGAGATCAAGTCTCAATAAATAAAATAATCAATCATAGGGAGTAATCCCTCACAAACATCATAAAGGCAGTAAAAAATATAAAAACTTTATTGTACTGTGAATGTTTATGTGTAATGTTTTTGGCAGTTATCTTACACATCAAGCCAAATAAACCACGGTCTTGTTATCAGAGTTGGCATGCAAAGTTGCCAACTTAACAGAACGCAAATTCACCCTCTCTGGGGGAGCAATTAGAGCATTCACAGTATACAGAATGAGTCATGCTTGTACGTTGCTTCACTGTCTTCTCTTAGCCGAATTTCTATGGAGGTGCGTTCCGTTCATCAAAGAAAAAACGGAACATTTTCTTGTGATAATTCTGTATCTTTGTGTCCGTTTGTTTGCCCTATCCATCCACCCCACCTGCTCCATATGCGTACTTTCTCGCTTTAAATAGTACATCATCTGACACGGATGGGTTTCCGTTGAAGTTACCTCAACTAAAGGGTACCTTATGTGTCTGTATGAGATGCTGAGGGCCTTGACAAAATGTCTGTATTTGACGACCTGGGAATGAGTTGATTAGATATCCAGCGTAAAATGCATGCCGCATTTCCTCAATCAGCAGTGTGGTATGACAGAGAGCAGTTTGCAGCGACATCATGCCTTTAATGACTTTCAACACAGGGAGCAAGAACTTTAAAACGCAGTAGCAAAACACAGCTGGAGTCGAGAAATGTACCAGCCACCTCAGTGATCGTTAGAACTATAAATCAGCATAAACCACCATAAACAGAACATGATGCAAACAGCAAACTTAAGAAACTACTTAATCCAAGCATGATGGGAAATGTGGGCCATCATTCCAGTATTTTAAAGCAGAGCCTCGGTTTGATCCATCTCCATTTGCCCTGTTAAAGCTACTGCATTATGCTGTTTATGCTAAATCAACTTGTCCTGTATCCATTTCAAATTAAAAGTGATCTAACGTTTCAGTGGACAGTGCAAGTTTGTTATGTAGAGAAAAGCTTAATATTACTTGATTATTGCTGTGATGTACTTTTATAATGCAACAAACATGTTTCATAGTTCTTTATCATTTTATAAATGTATACGTTAAGCCAATTCATGATGTTCTTTTATAAGTTTGGATCCAGTCTGGATCAAGTTTCTTTTCTGGGTCTTGAGCTGAGATAGTACTCTCTACCAAGAAGATAGTTTAAGCCATTGAAATGATTTTTAGGACAAATTGATTGTCTAATCATGTTTTTCTTTTCCATTCCTCACCAGCACCCATCAAACAAGGAGTCATCGCTGCAATAAGAACATAGTGACACACATGGCCAGCCAGCCTTCACCTCAGTTCAGAGGATTCTGAGGGGAACCATCCAAAATGGCCGTACTGTCAAGGATGCAATACCAAAGCAATGGTGGCTGCACTGGATTCCACAAAAAAAGGACTTTATCCCCAAAATTCTTGAAGTAGTCTTTTTCAAAACAAGAAGGAAGGCAACACGATTTGCTGCATGATTTGTTTTAACCTACTGGTGCTACAAAGTATGTTTGTTTTAAAGATGAGTTGTTAAATGCATTCAGTCAAGTTTTCTGGAACAATGACATCATATGAATTTTCATGTTTTTTGAAATGCCGTTTTATAATTAAGCAAGAAACATATATGAATATCTTGGACAGAGATTAGCGATAAATCAGTACATGCAGGACTGGCATTATTCAATGCAGTTATCTTTTTTGTTTTATATTGTGTTTTTGTTTTTTTGTTTTTTTGTTTTTTTTACATTCCACGTTCACATAGCAACATCAGCTTTTATTGATTTATACTGTTTTCAAACTCACTTGATCCCTGTGGAATCATTCCTTCACTATTTTACAGTCACAAAATCCACAGCAATGTTTACACAAGTCTTGTATGGCGGTGTGTGTATGTAAATGACAGTGACCAACTGCTCAGATGCTAAAACATTACTGCGATGTTAAGTGCACTTCTGGATCCGCTGCCTCAAACACACATACACACACGTTCCAGCTATTGAAAAAATGGAATGTACTTGTCAAGCTGTTTTTATTTTTGTTTCATTTGGTTTTACTGAAATTTGTTTCATCGGGGTATAGGGGAAATAAAAATGAATTAGACTTTCTAATAAACATGAGCAACTGATTCTTTTCTTTCTTGTTTTGAATTGAGACTTAAACATAAGAAACAATAACAGAGATGCAGAAATAAAAATGATATTTGACACAAGAGCTAAAGATTGTATAAAACCAGAAGCTAATAAAAGTCTATGAAGGTCATCTTTCAGCTATTTAGTGTTATTTTACTGTCTTATTCTTTTCCAGAGTTCATTTAAAGCTGGGGTAGACAGTTTATTTTTTTGTTTCACTGGGCAAAAAATATTCAGCATAATATAATTCAAATGGTCTAAGAGAAAACTGATCTGTTTTCGGGCTTTAGAAAATTTAGCTTGTGACCGGAAAGTTTGGCCGAACTCAGGTCGGTAAGATCGTGATTGTTGAGTCTCATTCCCAGGTCTTCAAATGAGGTAAAAGTCAAAGCATCGGTCTTTGATAACCTGGGAATGAGACTAAACCATTAACTGTTTTTCTCCAGAATCACTTACTGAACTTACCTTTTTTTTTCAAAATGGAATGAAAAGAGGTGCAACTGACATAATAATGCTCACTTATTTTCAAGTGGAAATTAAGATGATCTTTCTGGCTCTTACGTAAGTTAGTTAATTACCTGCCTGGCATTGCCAGACTGTCAGTTCATTTTCTGTTTCCAAGGGGTGTTATTAACGGCTGCAGACCAAAATCTGCCAATCAGATAGACTGTCAACCAATCAGAGCAGCAAAACCTTTCCTGCAAACTTTCCTGCAAACATTCTCAAATTACAGTCGAATAGTACAGTAAAATGTGTTTGGTGAGCAATGGGCAATTTAGTTAGGGGGGCAGGTTCTGTCTGTGAGAAAAAGAACAAATGAAACATGAGCTTGCAGTTAATTCCTGAAATCAACCCTAAATTTTATGTTGGTGTCATTAATATAGATATTCATCACTGAAAATCACATGTTCAGTGAAAAAATAGATCAAGCATCAAAACAAAGAGTGCATTAGAAAGTATAGTTACATAATATACAATAAATTGTAATTAACTATATAGTCACTCTATTCTGAAGAAACTCTAATGAATAGAAACAGTTCTAAGTACCCCCACAATACCTTTAATACCATGCTGGTTTAGAGTTAAGAATGTGATTTGTTTTGAAACTTAGAAAATTTCACCAACATTTGAAACCTCGGCTGCTTCTATCAGATTCTCTTTCGTATGCAGTAATACGGTAAAAAGGACTAAACTTATATTGCATTGATCTACCTTTAACACACAAATTGCCTCACAGTTGTCCCACACACACTCACACACACACTGTTGGTGACAGAGCTGCCATACAATGCGCAACTTGGAGTTCAGCCTGAGGACACTTTGACATCAGATAGCTCTGCCTGCTGAGCCCTATTTATTCCTTGTCTAGACACAGTGGACAGTTGTGAAAGTGATTCATCACAAATTTAGGTCAACACCAGGCAGTTGAGACTTAAATACTTATGCTTAACATTTACAGTGGCTTGCAAAAGTACTCATACCCCTTGAACTTTTCCACATTTTGTCACATTACACACCACAAACATGAATATATTTTATTGGAATTTTATGTGAAAGACCAACACAAAGTGTCACACAATTGTGAAGTACAAAGAAAATTATACATGATGTTAGATTTTTTTCACAAATAAAAAACTGAAAAGTGCAGTGTGCAAAAGTATTCAGCCCCCTTTTCTCTGAGTGCAACCACTTGCCTTCAGAAGTTGCCTGATGACTGCTGAATGATTTAATGTTGACCTAATGACTAAAT
>JAJHUR010069108.1:551-21251 GCA_027495735.1 Lutjanus campechanus
TACATATGTGTACAAATTTTCGTGCATGTCGGTGAAACGTGCCGCAGGGGCTGAAGTTTAAAGGGTGTGGCCTAGCCATTTAGCCACGCCCCTCAACGAAACTCATCTCATATGTTCAGGCCTAAACTGTTAACAAACATATGAAGTTTCAGCCAGATTCAATCAGGTACACTGAAGTTATGGCCACTTCTTTGATTTTGGCGCAACATCGACTTCGCCGCGCCGTCAGGACAACACCATTTGACGATATGTCACAATCTTCAAAATATAACATCAGCAACGTCTTAAAGCATTTCTGACCAAATTTGAGTTGGATGTGGTCAACATGCTCAAAGTAGCACCTCAAAGTCTAAAACATTGCATTTCTTGTCACCAGCAGGGGGCGCTATGGCAATTACTAAATTTCTGCATGTAGACGTGTTCAGGGCGGGACTATTATCCATCTTGGGAAGTTTGGTGCAGATTGGACCATTTCCCCAAAAGTTATAGCAATTTCGTGTTTTATGGCGAGATATCAAAATTCGACCATCCGCAGCGGGCACGCCCTTCAACGATAGCGCAATCTTTTATAACTTTTGATCACAAAGTAGTCTAGATGGTACATAGTGATTTTGAAGCCGGTCTGATTAATCTTGTTGGAGGAGTTCGTTAAAACATGACATGTGCGAAACGCCAAAAATGGCCGCAAAATTCAAAATGGCCGACTTCCTGTTGGGTTTGGCCTATGGGTCCAAGAGGCTTTTTTGTGCGTCTGGGGGTGTTACATATGTTTACCAATTTTCATGCATATCGGTGAAACGTGCCGGGGGGGCTGCTGTTTAAGGGGCGTGGCCTATCCATTTTGCCCCTCCCCTTGACAAAAGCCACATCACACGTAAATTTACACGGGGACTGACACACACAGCAAAATTGGGGACTTTTTGAGTATGTTAAAGCCCCCAAATAAGCAATTTACTTTTGTCGTAATAATAAATAAGAAAAAGAATAATAATTCTAGCGATTCCAATAGGGTCCTCGCACGGACGTGCTCGGGCCCTAATAATTCCTTGAAATTCAATAGGGTCCTCGCACCGGACGGTGCTCGGGCCCTAAATATAGAAATACAAAGAGACAAATATTGGGAGAGGAAAAAACATAAATAAGTAACCGAGGAACACTATGTACAATTACAATATACAGTATCAAAAATACAAGTTGTATACAATAAGTATCAGAGACTGTGCAAATGTAGCAGTATTGTAATAAATGAAGCAGCATACATGTCAAAAGTCCAGACCTCTTTTCACATATGAACTCTGGACAGTGTCCTAAGAATCAGGTTGGGACAGTGTTCGCATTTGCCCTTTCACACATGTAGCACACAAAAGGAGATTGTCTGAGTTAGACAAGTTCACACACGTTGGAAATGCTCAATGTGGTTTAGGCAAGGGGCAGTGCCTGGTAAAAGTGTGTAGGAGGAGGAAAGTTAATCTATAATTATTGTTTTTGTGTTTAGCAATACTACACTGCTCAAAAAAATTAGAGGAACACTTTTTAATTCAGAGTATAACAACCTATCAGTCAAACTTCTGGGATATTGGTCTGGTCAGTTAAGTAGCAGAGGGGGCTGTTAATCAGTTTCAGCTGCTTTGTTGTTAATGAAATAAACAACAGGTGCACTAGAGTGGCAACAATGAGACGGCCCCCAAAACAAGAATGGTTTTCCAGGTTGAGGCCACTGATATTTTTTTCCCCTCCTCATCTCTTCTGGCTAATTTTTTACTGACTGACTTTTTACTGCTGTATTTTTTCATTTGGCTTGGATCAACATCTCTATTGATAGCATGGTGTGGTACCTGGGCGCTACAGAGGTTGCACAAGTAGTCCAACTCCTCCAGGATGGCACATCAATATGTGCCGTTGCAAGAAGGTTTGCTGTGTCTCCCAGCACAGTCTCAAGAGCATGGAGGAGATTCCAGGAGAGAGATAGTTACTCCAGGAGAGCTGGACAGGGCCATAGAAGGTCCTTAAACCCTCAGCAGGATCAGTATCTGCTCCTTTGTGCATGGAGGAACAGGATGAGCACTGCCAGAGCCCTACAAAATGACCTCCAGCAGGCCACTGTTGTGAATGTTTCTGAACAAACGATCAGAAACAGACCCCACAAGGGTGGCCTGAGGGCCCGACGTCCTGTAGTGGGCCCTGTGCTCACTGCCCAGCACCGTAGAGCTCGACTGGCATTTGCCATAGACCACCAGAATTGCTAAGTGCGCCACTGGCGCCCTGTGCTCTTCACCGATGAGAGCAGGTTCAACCTGAGCACAGGTGACAGACATGAAAGGGTCTGGAGATGCCGTGGACAACGTTATGCTGCCTGCAACATCATTCAGCATGACCGGTTTGGTGGTGAGTCAGTGATGGTCTGGGGAGGCATATCCCTGGAAGGACGCACAGACCTCTACAGGTTGGATAATGGCACCCTGACTGCTATTGGGTATCACGATGAAATCCTTGGACCCATTGTCAGAACCTACGCTGGTGCAGTGGGACCTGGGTTCCTCCTGGTGCACGACAATGCCCGACCTCATTTGGCTAGAGTATGCAGGCAGTTCCTGGAGGATGGAGGAATTGATACCATCGACTGGCCCCCACGTTCACCTGACCTAAACCCAATAGAACACCTCTGGGACATTATGTTTCGGTCCATCTGGCGCCGCCAGGTTGCTCCTCAGACTGTCCAGGAGCTCAGTGATGCCCTGGTCTAGATCTGGGAGGAGATCCCCCAGGATACCATCCGTCGTCTCATTAGGAGTATGCACCGACATTGTCAGGCATGCATACAAGCACACAAACTACTGAGTATCCTTTTGAGTTGCTACAATGACATTTTGGCAAAATGGACCAGTCTCCTGCATTATTTTTTCACTTCCATTTTTGGGATGTCTTTGATTTCATCCCTCTATAGGGTGATCATTTTAATTTCCATCAAATTATGTGGCATCCTTTTGTTACTAATACATCACCTACATCATTTTGCTGTCTCAAAGTGTCAAAAAAAATGGTATTTGAAAACTGGCACCACAGCTAATGATAATGCCGAGCATGACTGATAACAACTTGGAAGGTTCCGGTTGAGGATGATAGCTGAACAGGGATATGTCAAAGCTCTCACAGCAAGGAGGACAACAGGGCTTTGTCTGCTGTGTTAAAATTATATGTTGTCTAATGAAGAAGATAGAAGACTGAAATCTGTTGAGATGAATAATAGAGACCGAATGCGATAGATGTTCACTCAAGTCAATGAGCAATTAATAGAAAATGCTGAAAGACTTAGTGGCCTCACAGTTTCAGGTGCTGTCATGTAATTTCCTTTCAGGTTTCTGCTGTGCTTTCATTAAAACAAAGAATGTCTAATCACAAGAAAATTGACCTAAATGCAAACATAAGTCAACATACATACATAGAGTGAAATGTGTTGAATGTTAATCTTGACCATGACAGCTTCAGATTAATTACTTAACATGTTTGGAGGTGCTCCTGTGATTTGATCCCTTTTTGTTGGTTGTTCCAACCTACTGCTTTACTCTTGAATATGTTTCTCAGTTCATAGTTTGATGTCTACAATTTTAAGTGACTCTGAGAGTTTACCACTTAATTATTTGATTGCAAAGACAAATTCATCAGGCACATATTGGAGAAATATATTTTACATGCACACTAAAAAGTAAAATGTATGATTAACATTTATGGGTACATGGTAATTAGGGCCCGAGTGACGGCAAAGTCGTCTGACGAGGACCCTCTTGAAATCGCGCTGTTTATAATTTATTATTCTTTACACTTTTCAAGCCCCAATTTCGCCCCTTTCCCATGCTCAAAAACTCACCAAACTTTGCAAAGTCGTCCGGCCGGATCCGAAATTCGATATTTTGGGATGCGCGCACATAGTCGACGCGAAATGGCGAAATAGCGCCCCCTACAAACTTTCAAAAGACCCTCCGCATTGGGGTTTATTTGTCGTAGGCTCACGAAATTTGGTACACATATTTATCATGCCAAGACGCACAAAAAGGTCTTAATGTTGTGGTGAAATGTCAACAGGAAGTCGGCCATTTTGATTTTAAGTTTCGATCAAGTGGCCGATTTTGCGATTTCCACTACTTGCCAATCGTCTTCAAATTTGGTAGACATCATCATGACCCCATGCTGATCAAAAGTTATTAAAAGAATTTCTGTAGGTCAAAGGGCGTGGCTGCTAGGGCTCGACAAACTTTGGCGACTGTTTCGGAGTACGCCGTCTCGCTTTGAACGGCTGTCACGCCCACATACTTCATCGTAACAGCTTCAAATTTGCTGGACATGATGAGGGCTCCGCCCTGAACGTATCCATATATTGACTTTCCATCTAACTCATAGCACCCCCCGGTGGTAACAGGAAATGACCTGTTTTTACTTTAAACCCCATCAACTTCATTCCACTTCTAAAACTTGCAGAACAAGTTGATGAAGCTACATCATGAAAGCTGTGAAGGTATGAGTAATGGCGTCCGTGTGGCGGCGTGGCGAATATCGATCCTTCGCCATGAAAGTACGTTTGCTGTTATGATGGCTTTAATGAAGTCATACCATCATGAAAATTGATAGACAGGTCAAGAATGGCAACCTCTTACAAGTTATATGGGCGTAGCCCATGGGCGGGGCAAAATGCCTCTATAGCGCCCCCTTGAAATCTTCAAAAACCTGTCTCCATAGGGTTTTTTTTGGAGTAGGAAGATGAAAATTGGTCCACAAGTGTAAGTTGTCCAAACACAAAAAAGTCTTTAGCACCATTGGTCTACTCCAAACAGGAAGTCGGCCATTTTGATTTTTCGTGATGTCTCGCCATAAAACAAATTGTTATAACTTACCATAAATGGTCCAACACATGTAAGTGAAAATAATCATTGATTATTTTTTGCTGTCAGCAAAAAAATTACATGTTTTAGACTTTGAGGTGCTGCTCTGACCACATTGACCATATTAAACTCAGAAAGGCCTTAAAGCGATATTCCACTTTGCGAGATTAACCCACTCAGTATGTACTCACCACCATGTCGATGTGATGGTGGATGAAAATCTTTAATTTCCAAAACAGTCCTGGAGTTTTAGGAGAAACAGGGTAGCAGCCTCACTTCAAAATCACTGTATGCCATCTAGACAACATTGTGATCAAAAGTTAGTAAAAGGTTGCGCTCTTATTGAAGGGCGTGGCCGTGAGGTGGCGGCAAAGTTTGATGTCTCGCCATGAAACCTGAAAATGCTATAACTTTACCATAAATGGTCCGATCTTCACCAGACTTCACATGCTTGATAACAGTCCCGCCCTGAACACGTCTACATGCAGAAATTGTGTAATTGTCATAGCGCCCCCTGCTGGCAACAGGAAATACCATGTTTTAGACTTTGAGGTGCTGCTCTGACCACATTGACCATATTCAACCCAAATTTGATGTTGGTCATGCTATATTGTGAAGACCATGATGTCATCAAACGCTGCCTCCCTGATGGCACGGCAAAGGTCGATGTTTCACCAAAACACAGGAAGTGAACATAACTTCAGTTTATTTAGTCGAATTTTCCTGAATCTTAATGTTTGTCACTGGTCCCACCCGGAGCATATTCATTTCATAAGTGGGCGTGGCTAAAACAAACTCCTCCACAAATAATCCGATTGACTTCAAAACTGGTGTGTACCATATAGACTAGTTTGTGATTAAAAGTTATTCAAAGAATTGGTCAGTGTTGAACAGTATGGGTGTGGCATGGCGTCGACTTTTGATGTCTCGCCATGAAACATGAAATTGCTATAACATGAGATTAAATAGTCAAATGTGCTCCAAATGTCACAAGTATGATTAAAGTCCTGGCCTGAACACATCTACATGACGCTCACGAGTCATAGTCATAGCACCACCTAGTGGAGACAGGAAGTAACACCGCATCGCTTCCTACAGTGTGCAAAGGGGGTGAAAATTCAGCACCTTGTCTGCGAGTCGGCCTCTGGCCACAAGGTTGCATTTTCATGAGCTGGAGAGCCGCGACTGACGTGAACAGAGAGCCCGACTCGCCTCCAAGCAGGCTGCAGTCATGTGGCGCTGACCGCGGCCCCGAGACTCCTTTCTCTCCCCCTCTAACAAGCTAGTGTTGTGACCCTGAGCTCATGTGTGCAGCAGAGCACAGAGAAAGATGTTTTTGAAAGTCACTTTATGTTCAGCTCTCTGTACTTTTATATCTTCACACTGAATCTTCATGTTTTTAAATGTAGTTTCTCTCCTCGGTCGGTGTTTTTTACTGTCAGGTGTCTGTTTTATTACACACAGTTGATATCTGTCGGTCTGTGCGCGCTCACAATAGCCTCCGTTAACTGTTGCTTGCGCTCATGAAGCATGTGCTGCTCATCTAGTGGGAGGGGCTGAGGACACAGAAAATGAAACCTAAACCAGATGAGACTCAAAAATCAACCGTTTTCAGGCTTTCTACCTACTGCAGCTTTAATGAAGCCCTAACCTTTCGTTCGTCCCCTGGTGGTTGGCTGACTGGTGACTTGAGAAAGTGCTTGATTTGATATGCAGCAGAGCCGCATTTTAAATGTTAATATCGCCGACGATCATGTTCATTTAATCGTGGCGGCCAAAATCGTGATCGTGATTAAAATTTGATTAATTGTGCAGCCCTAATCTGCCCCCCTTCCTACTTTCACATAATGGTATGGTATGAGCCTAGTCTGTCCTCGCATGTGATTGGCCGCATGGTGGGCCCATCAAAATAAAGTTCCGCCCCTGCCTGCATGGATTCTCAGTAGAGCTGAGCTGTGAGCAGAGTTGAGCAGAAGCTGCTGAAGATTTGGCTCTCCCCAATGGGAGTCGGCTCTTCTCGTTCGCTACAAACAATCGGCTCTTAGAACCGGTTCGTTCGCGAACGACACATCACTAAGGGTTACAGCTACTACATGTTCTATTCAGGCTTGTTTGGATTTTTCTTTGTTTCTTAATTGCTCATCATGCCACCATTGTACAATTGGTTTCAACTGTGTTCCCTTAATTAGACAAAGCTGGACTTTGGCTCCCCCAAACCTCCGCGCAGAGAGGTTTTGGAAGAAGAGGCCTCCATTGACTTTGTCTTCATTCCTCCTGAGACGAAGGAGCGAGTTCTGACAGAACATCAGAAGGAGGTGAAGAGAACTAAAAGGTCAGATTTGTCCTCTTGTCTATTTGCGAAATACATTTTCTATACATCCATGTTGTCAGTTGTGTGTAGGGCTAATGTTTTCTTTGGCACAGAGTTGACATCCCTGCCATGTACAACAACCTTGATGCTTCACTGGATACAACGGTTTTCACCCAGTACACACAGAGCCAAGAAGACTCTTCGTAAGTTATGACCATCTGCTTACAGAATCAAGGTAAATCCCTGCTTTCTCGTAAAAAAACAAAACATTCGTATAATAATGTTTTTTTTCTCCAGGGACAAATTGCCAACTGAACAAGATGATAACGTTACCAAAGAGGCTTCTGATAAGGTAATGAGATACACACCCTCATTACAGGCAAAAGAGAAAATTCCAGACTGCCTGGAAGGACACCACTGTGGGCTGGTTTTGTCCTGTTTTCATTCTGCTAAAATAAGAATGAATAAAACCATTCTGTATATTGTTACTTTGAGTGGATCACGGACCACCTACATTCCATTACACCACTACTTTGAAAGCATTTGTGTTTGCCATGGTCTAATGTTTTTCTTAATATATTTGTTGATAGATTAAGTTACATGTATTTGGTTTCCTTAAGGTTTCTCACCAAGATGTGGAAAAGGAGGACGACACTGAGGTTCTAACAAAAGAGACTCAAGACTATGCCAACCCAGAAGCAGTAGAGATAGAAAAACATGAGGAAGAGATGATCCCTGAGTCAGCAGATGTTTCTATGGAGGATGATGCCAAGAGTAGTGGTAGAGCAGAAGACTTGGACATGTTGTCTAAAGAAGGCAAAAGTCACATCTCTGGCTCCTCAGATTTGGTCTCAGGGACTCCCCAGAAACTCAACAGTCGCCGTCAGTCCTTTATCACTCTAGAGAAGTACACTGAGGGAAAGCCTGCCAGCCCTAACAGTGGGTCCACATTCACTGGTCCCCTCATTAAGACCTCCAATAGCCAAGAATACTCTAATACCAGGAAAAGATCATCTTCTCAAGCTTCCCAGACATCCACTGGTTCAAACTCTCAGCATTCCCAGTCCACTAAGAGAGGAAAAATTAACCTAGAAGGTACTGTGAATGATGCTTCTCAGTCCCCACTAAGGCCAAAACACTCAGGGACGAATTGCGGGCCAGTAAGGCTGACTGAGAGAATGCCCAGTGACACAACAGAGGATGAAGATGTCATCCCGGACACTCAGACTGAAATGAAGAGAAAGAAAAGTGCAAAAATGGTTTCAACTTTAGAGGAACCATCAAGTCAGGAAGAGGATTCTGAACAGTCCTCTATGACCCAGACTTCTCCAGGCGAACCCAGGCGTTCTGGACGCCAGAGAGTCAGACCTCTGCTGCCTGGAGAGGACCCTGAAGAGCGTGAAGAGAAATACAATCAGTTCAAAAGGAGGCGTTCTGGAGAGGGCCCTGAAAGTGATTCTCAAAATTCAAGCTCAATGCAAAGCAGACCAAAAACAAGAAGTAAGCAGTCTGCAGAAGATGACAGCGGCAGAGACAGATTACGTACGAGGGCTCAGAGGGACAAAAGTGAGTCAGGCCAAACCAACTCTCAGGGTAGAGCACACAAGAAGATCAAACTGTATAGCAATTCGGAGGAGTTCTATGAAAAACATGAACCAAAAAGGAGAAGCACTAGAGGGCAGGAGTCCAGCCAAACTGACCCACAGTCTGATTATGAAAGCCAGTCACAGGCTGGGTACAGTCGGCGGAGCAAATCACCATTGGATGCCTACAAGGACGAGGGAATGAAGAAAAAGGTTTTGCCCATCAAAGAAAAATCCAGCCAAACTGCCACACATAAGCTTGACCTTGTAAAACAGGCTGGAAAAGGTGATAAGCCAGACAAAAATTCTCAAATAATCACTCCTTGCCCTCACACTAGTGGCAAATCCCAAGAGCTTGAGCTTGTAGAACAGACCAATACGGCTGATAAGACAAAGAAAGGTTCTCAAACAGCTATTTCTTCTCCTCAAACTGGTTGCCAGTCCCAAGAGTTGGAGCTTGTAGAACAGACTGAAAAGGCTCATCATAAGACAAACGAAGATTCTCCAACAGTCACTACTTCTCCTCAAACTGGTGGCCAGTCCCAAGAGTTTGAGCTTGTAGTGCAGACAGAAAAGACTGATGAGAAGACAAAGAACGATTCTCAAACAGTTATTTCTTCTCCTCAAACTGGTGGCCAGTCCCATGAGTCTGAGTTTGTAGAGCAGACAGAAAAGGCTGATGAGACAAAAAAAGATTCTCAAACAGTTAGTTCTTCTCCTCAAACTGGTGGCCAATCCCAAGAGTTTGAGTTCGTAGAGCAGACAGAAAAGGCTGATGAGACAAAAAAAGATTCTCAAACAGTTATTTTTTCTCCTCAAACTGGTGGCCAATCCCAAGAGTTTGAGTTCGCAGAGCAGACAGAAAAGGCTGATGAGACAAAAAAAGATTCTCAAACAGTTATTTCTTCTCCTCAAACTGGTGGCCAATCCCAAGAGTTTGAGCTTGTAGGGCATATGGAAAAGTCTGGTAGGCCAAAGAAAGATTCTCCAACTGTTACTACTTCTCCTCAAACTGGTGGACAATCCCAAGAGTTTGAGCTTGTAGAACAGTCCGAAAAGGATAAGAGAAATGCTCACATAGTCTCTTCTTCTCCAACTAATGAGTCCCAAGATGGAACAAGCACAACAAACAAGTTGGTGAATGAATCAAAGGTCAAAGACGAACATAAGACAAAAGAAGGTATGGATGACGACCTTAGTCAAGAAGACTCTCAAATGATCACACCCCCATCTTCTGATAGGCAGTCACTGCGTAGATCTAGAAGAAGCAAGGCATCATCTGACGCTGCAGAGTCTGAAAATAAGGCTACAGTTGGAGGTAGGACCAGAAGGAGCAATGTGCAAGAGGACCCAAGTCCTTGCTCAACCCCAGAGAGTTCTCAGTCACTAGATATTGCTGGGTCAACAGAGTCCAACCAAGGCAGGGGCAGATACTCAAGACGAAGGTCTTCTCCATCATTAGTAGCCAATATAGAATCCTTAGAGTCTAAATCCTCAGATGCCAAAGAAATTTCACCTATGCCCAAAAAGAGAGGGAGGAAACCTCGAGCATTTCTTCAAAGTCCTCTCACCCTTGAATATAAAGATGACAAAATTAGTAATGATATAGTGAAGATTGATTATGACACAACTCAAAAAGCAGACAAAGAAAGCATGGAGATCATGGACAATTCACTACATTTGCAAGGTTCTAAATTACACCAGGGGGCATGTAACATTGAGGAGCAAAGCATTGAGTTATCAGCAACTGAGGTAAAGGCAGATGCTGGTGTAGAGAAAACTGACACAGAAAGCACAAAAAAAAGCAAAGCACTTGGAGTGTCACCTCCCAAAGAGGAGCAAAGACAAAAGGATTGTAAAACAAACGTTGATAATGCCTCTTTTCAAGAAAATGACACTGTTGACTTGAAATCTGCTGGCATGCTTGAATCAGTTTGGATCAGTGAACAGACTCAGGAGAAGTTGTCCTGTGACCCGTCTGTGGATACACTGTTGCCTCTTGATGAGACAACAGACAAACTGCAGGTCTCAGAGTCTTCAGAGGGGAAAGCTAGAGAAGTGCCCAAGCCTGATGACAATGTTAGAGAAAAACAAAACATCGATTTACATACAAACAACCAAAAACTCCCAGTGGTTCCAGTGGAGGGCACAGCTGCTGATGGCCCCAGTACCTCATTTGATCAAAACCAGATGGAATGTCTAAACGTCACAGAGCACACAGAGGCCAGTCCTGGTGATAATATCAAACCTCTACAAGACATCAATAAAGACAGCAAAACAAAGATTATGGCATGTCAGGATGACGAGACCACCAACACAGAGAATGCAAATTTGGAAGCTGCTCTGCCTGATGATTGTGATGCTTTATCAGAATCGACGAGCAAAGATGTTTTCCAGGGTTCTCCGGCAAAGCAGAAGGACCTGGAGGCTGTAATGGGGCCAGATGTTGGCCAAAGCCCCAGCAGTGGCAGGACCAGAGGAACCTGGTCTCCTTCAGCCTCCCCATCAACCAGTATTCTTAAGAAGGGCCAGAAGAGATCACTAGAGGATGAGACTCCCTCACCTCTTGTCAAAGTAAGTGGCAAAGAACTCATAAGATGTACTTAAACATTTACAAATACATAAGTTCCATTATAAAAATCTTTGCCCTGTTGCATAAAACCCCATAGGCTAAAGTTTCCTTTAAATTTTCATCCAAGGATTCCTTAAGAAAAAATGAGCTGCATAAAATCACAATGAGTATTTCCTCAGGATGTTGTAAGGGAAAACCCTTAACTACTCGAGTATTCCCTTATGTGTTCCTCAGAAAATTTTAAGGGACCCAAACCAGCCCCTTTAAAAGTAAAATAATATGTGGAACCTAAGACGATGGCAAAATTTATGGTGATTGAAGAGGAGAAGATGCAACTTGTTAAGAGTATAGATTTGACGTTAGCATTAGTAACTAACCAGCCAAAACATTAATATTTTCATAATTCTTCATTACTTCATCTACAGTGTGTTTCGCAGCAGATTTCTTATGAGTTGTACTCTGTTTTGTTCCCTTTGTCCATTTTGGAGAACCTAGCTAACACTGACACGAATGGAGTAGCATTAAAGATAGTGTGTGAAGTGTAACCATGGAAATTGAAGTTCACATGTGCTGTATTATGACAGTAATTGCAGTGAAAAACAAAAGCTGTAGCCTGAACACTTAAAGTCACCAGCTAAGAGGCTGTATGCAATGCTCCTATTTGAACCCCTCAGCTCAGGCAAGTATTTTGCCTAAAGGACAAGCTCAAGTTTGAAACCTCATGTGGTGAATGCAACCAGGCACTGAACTTCTATTTGTTTGTAATGTGGATGTAACTATTTTTTCCTTAAACCTTGCAGTCCAGGCGTGTGTCTTTTGCTGATCCAATCCAACAACAGGAAACTGCAGATGACATTGATCGCCGCAGCCCTGCTATCAGAACCAGCTCCCCCAGAAGATCCAAAATTAGCAATATCCCACAGCCCAAGGTATGAATGAGGCTGGCATTGTTCTTAATTTCCAGAGTTCTGATCCATATGAACCAAAGTTTTCTCCAAAATGATCTACTTTGATCTGATATATTGCTCATCTGCTACTACTTCTAGTATGTCACTACTCCAACAAAGGGCCTGCTGATCCTGAGTCCCAGAAATCTGCACAGTCCAGGTTACAAGAGCTCCAAGAAATGCCTGGTACTAGTTTACAGTTTTCTAATTTTACACTTACTTTTTATGCAACGTTACTATAGACAGCAGTGTCTATGAAGTTGGAAATAACCTGTGCAGTTCAGCTGCAGCTCAAGGCAAACTTCAACTTAGGACAAAAAAAAACATAATGCAAAATACACAAACCTTTACTTGATGAAGAGAGCTGCTGTCTGAGAACAGAGACTCACTGAGTTTACAGAGGACCACCACATGTACGTAATGCAAAAATGTGAATTAACATATATATTTTTTATATACATTACACGGTACTTCATCACTTAAATATAGTGGAGGTGGTCCATTTTTTTCTTCTCCATTAACTATATCTGGCTGTTGTCACATCCAGTGTCTAACTACTATGTAAAATTTGAAGAACATTAATATCACCATCATAAAAGGAACCTTCATCAGTTACTTGAGGGCCGCTGTTTAATATAATTAATCCAGTTATCCATGCTGTTGCTATTAACAAGTAACAGTGGACACCATGTCTAGAAGGGAACCCCAGATCAATAGGATCTTGTGAAAGTGAACATTTTGCCCAAAACCATGAAAAATCCTGCATGAGTCTCGCAAATTTGGGGTTCTCTTCTCAACCAGCAGACTCTAAGAGTCATAGATATGACTTGCCACCGCAGCAATGGCAGCACCACAAGATGGCAGAACACGCAAAGCGGTTGCAGGATTCGTCTGTAGTGTTTTTAGTGTTTAGCCATTACAAACATCGTGAAACATAGTTGGCTACATGATTCAGTTTTAATGTAAAGATATCAACTGTGACCCAAACTAAAACCTAATGGTGGATGCAACCATTTTTTCCAGATTTCTGAAATGAGCCAAGAGCCACGGCCTGTCTCTAGAGACAGTATCTACCCTGCCCTGGTTGGCTGCTCTACACCTGTTGAAGCTGTGCTGCCTCAGATATCGTCCAACATGTGGTGAGTACAGCATAGGGTTAATAATGTGAAAGGACCAATGATTCGTATTTGGTTAAATATTTATTTTTGTAAATCTCTGTAAAAACATTAATGAAAACTTTTTATTGTGTTTATCAGCTGTATTTATTTACTACTGATTCTCCTCACAGGTCTCGTGGTTTTGGACAGCTTGTTCGAGCCAGAAACATCAAAACAGTTGGCGACCTCAGTGCTCTTACTCCCAGTGAAATCAAAACCCTGCCTATTCGCTCACCAAAGATCTCTAATGTCAAAAAGGCACTTAAAATCTATGAACAACAGGTATGCAAGGGATAAGAGGGCTGCAACAGGGTTGAGATCACACAGCACAAACATTTGATACAATACATTTAAAAAAAACAAACATGTACATTAAATTATTTATTTGACAACAATTCTCTTCTAGCGTAAAGGGCGAAGTGGTGATGAGTTGAAGAGTTTTGATGAGACAGAGATGATGACTTCTGAACTAGAGGAGACCAGTGCTCCTCAAAACCAGGATGAGGAGGATAAGACCTCAGGGGACACACTAGGTTTGTAAAATCTACTGTATGTTGTGATTCTAAATGTTGAAATACGTTTACTATCACAAACTTTGAGACATGTTTGCACTTATGTGTCTGCCTTGCTCTGCAATTACTGAGTTGAGTTTCTATGCAACTGTGTTGAGTTTCTTCATGTGGTTCAAACAATGATGGTTGGACCCAATCAGATCATGTTGGAGCTAATAAATGTTGAACAGACAGAAAAGACTGATGCGAAGACAAAGAAAGATTCTCAAACAGTTATTTCTTCTCCTCAAACTGGTGGCCAGTCCCATGAGTTTGAGTTTGTAGAGCAGACAGTAAAACAGTTACTATTACTTAAATTACTTCATACGGTCCATTATTCCTCAGACACATTCTCTTTTCTGTGTTGAACACACCACATCAGATTCAAGAAACATTTGTAACTTCAGATAATGTAAATGAAATGTATTTGACTGCATGTGCATGAGACTTGTAAATTAGCATAATTAACACCCCAATAATACCATATGAGGCTACGCTTCCTGTTCCATATGTCAGGAAGTGTTCATTCATGAAAACAGCATCAGAGAGAAAAAAGAAAAACTTAAGTTTGCAGTTTGACGTCCTGCTTTCAGAGATCTGTGAAGGAAAATCTGTCATTTTAACAGCATCAGCAGTGGAATTAAAAGACCTGCTAAAGCAAATAAACAAGAAAAGCAAATACTGTAATGCAGTCCGACTGTATTGCAGCAAGGGGCGTTCAATGACTGCAGCAAGAGGAGAGGGCTAAGGGGAAATTTTCATCATGGAGATAGAAGACAGAATATGTGAAGATGTTCTCCTGGACAGTGACTATATAAACCTACTTGTGCAGATATATGACCAAAACACCCGACAGCAGGTAATAATAGATCATTGAATTAATTATGATAGGCTGTATATCTAAATTTCTAATTATATTAGAATTTGAAAAATATATTACACTTCATAATTATGTTGACATCCTGTTTGACTGCATTTCAACATCAAAATGCCTTCAAACTAATGAAATATACAGTAATTAGTGAAAAACATCAGTTTGGATACCAGCAGACTGACTGCACATGACTCTACGACAGGTCTGGACCTTGTAAATTGTGTTTGTATCTGAAAGAAAATTCAAAATATGAGAAAATTGGTGAATGCAACAAGTTCACTTAAATTACTTGTATGCACCACTTAAAGTGATATTCCATTTTGTGAGAATAAGCCATTTTGTATGTACTCTCCACTATGCTGATGTGATGATGGGTGAAGGTCTTCAGTTCACCAAACAATCCTGGAGTTTTAGGAGAAACGGGGTAGCAGCCTCATCAAGTACCTACTGGCTACATGCTACAGCTGATATTTCTGCTAAAAACATGGCGTAAATGGCGTCTTTTGCGGTTAATTTTTAATGTCGCGGCTCGCGGACACTTGGATTACACCACACAAGCAGGATGGAGACATTTTGTTTGTTTTGTGTTCTTTTTTAAACGTTTTATCTGTGGTCACCGTTCACTGCCATTGTACTGGATGAGGCTGCTACCCTGTTTCTCCTAAAACTCCAGGATTGTTTGGTCAACTGAAGACCTTCACCCATCATCACATCGGCATAGTGGTGAGTACATACTGAGTGGCTTATTCTCACAAAATGGAATATCACTTTAAGAGCAAATCTGTTTGTATGAGCACTTCTCGCATGAGGCCCAGTGTGTGCGACCATTGAACCAGTCAAGGCAGCAGAAGGGTGAATTATCATGCTTGTCAGGCCACTGAGAGACGAGGATGAAGCTGACCATATTGTTACTGTCTGTTTCGCTGCGATGTGCAGTCTGAAGAGCTGCACTTGGAACATGGAAGTATAAACTGAGCTTCAGTTGGTTGTTGGGCAACTGTTCTCGGCCAAGAAATACTTTGGCACACAACATTTTTACACTTTGGTCTTAGTATCAACAAATCCCAACCTTTTTTTTAACCTTTGGACATAGACAAGCTAGCTGTGTCTTTATGGTAAACTAACCGTCTATGTCGATGCTCTTTTGATACATGTTTTTAACACAGGACAGTATCCATTTAGTATGCATTCAGTAGTATCAAAAGATATTTAAAAAATGTAAGGGCTCATTCAATACCACAGTTCAGTTTTTATTATCCTGCCTGAAATTTGGCTTGGAGCCTAACAAAACTTGTGTTTACTGACTTTTTTTGTTCCAGCAGTGTGTGCAGGTTGTCATGATAACATGAATAGACATAAAAGTGAGATTGGTCCTTTTATCTAATGCTCCACAAATAAGTGTGTCTCCCAAAAAAACTAAAGTATGTAAACTATGGCTTCTTTCTGTTTGCAGCGACAGAGCTGGTAGACGAGCCGATTCCTTCAGATGAGAGGCCAGAGCAAGACAGCCCAGGGAATCATATAGGCGACAACCTGGCCGGTGAGCAGAGACCTGAAGGACAGCTGAACCCTGAAGGGCTGCTGTCAGAGGTGGAGGCCCTGACCTGCAGGATGACACCATCCGAACTGAGTTACTGCTCTCCAAAGCAGCTCGTTCAGATGCACGATCATTTAGGAGGCATGATGAGGCGTGTGGTAGTCGAGCTGCAGACACGCCTCTGCCAGACGGACGACAAACCCTGAAGAGACTTGTGCCTCTGCTGGATCAGACCACTGTACAGGTGTAATAAAACGGATCTATTTGAGTGGAATCTGGCACAAAGGATACAAGTGATTTTTTTTCCACTAAGGCTTTGTGTACATATGAGTTTCACAGATTTTACAAAAGAAGAGTGTTAACTCATTGACCTTGTCTCACATTTGATTTTTCTTTACTTAGTGTTTTGTTTTTGTTTTTTTGTTTTTAATTAACGCTAGCAGCACTTTTTTTTTTTTGGTCATTTCTAGCTTGAGCTGTTGGGTAGTTTATGGTTTTAAGAAACACTCAAAGGGAAGCACAGTCACACTTTTTAAATTGTCAAAAGAAGAAAAGGATTTTTAATAGTAATCTTGGTATAGATGTTTTTTCCTACTATCCTAGACTTTGTATGCAAGACTACAAATGTATCTGTATCTTTTTCTCAACGTGCTGTTGACCCCTTCCAATTTTGTACATATGCTTTCTCTCATGTCACCTCTTTCTTCTCGTGCCTGTTTTTAGGCTGTTTACAATTCAGCTCATCAGTCCTTCTGTATATTTTGTTGGCTGTCTTGCTTTATCATTTTACTTGAACATCTTATTGCATTTTTAAAGTCATGAAGCATATTGTAGATTATAGTAGACAGTCCACACTTGACTCTGTTTTTAAATACTTCAATAAAAGATGGAACTGATTATATTTTTAAGCTTTTTGTTTGCTCCAACCCAAAAACCCAGTCAGAGCTGACTGATATCATGATGGAGGTGATCAAGTTTATTTGTTAACACAGGCTTTCTTCTTCAGGCTTTATGTGCACTCACATAAAAGTGGTGTTTGGTGTGTCATTTGACTTTTCTTCCACACAAAGTGGAGTGATCGCGAGCTGTCCCCTCATTCAAAATAATGAACTCGATATGATAAACAACTGTGAAAATATATTGTGGCAAAAACAACAATGTTGCTGCAAACCAGGCAGGAGAAGAATGCTGCCAGAAAATTACTAATGAGCTGAATACAATCTTAAAGGTGTAGTTAGCGATGTGGGAGAAAATGAGTAGAGAGGTTGTTGATATTTTAAGTGTAAACGAATACAGACCCACCCCTCCCTTCATACTCCACCCCGGGCTCTACCCCCGAAGTTCATGGACGCGCATTGTCATGGAAACGGCCATAGAAACTAAAGCAGCTGAAATAGCCAAGTTGTGGGTTAGCACACTGCTAAGCTGTGAAGCTAAGGTTAGCTGACCCGTCAGACAACTGTACCCACAACTTGACTGCTATTATAAATGGATAACATCACAACAACAGTACATTTTGGCAGATTAGACAATATGATGAATGCCTGACGGTTGTTACTGTTATGTGAAGCACCGCAAAGATAATGTTGCTCACCCGTCCAGCAGAAAGACAGCGACCTCCGCATCCATTTTTAATCCGTTTTATTCCGTTTTTTTTAATTTTTTTTATTTTGCTCCTCCGACCATTTTCTCTTGGGCTGTTTTTCAATCAATCACTTTATTTGTCCCCAGTGGGGCAATTGGTTGTACAGCAGAGGGAGCAAACATAACAAGGATAAAACAAAGGTAAAAACAATAAATAGAATAAATAGAGCATAGAATCAATCCAAACACTACAGACAAGCTACCTTTTCCTCCTGGAGTTGAGTAGGGAGATGGCAGAAGGAACCAAGGAATGTTTATATCGGTTAGTTTTGGCTAGTGGAAGTCTGAGCAGTGAACCAGATGGGAGAAACTGAAACTGATGATGTAAAGGATGTGAACAGTCAGACAGGATAAATTCTGCTTTCTTATGCAGCTGTTTGTTGTACAGATCCTGCAGAGTTTCTTGAGCAATGCCAGTTATTTTACTACAGACATTGACCACCTTATTAAGATCGTTTTTCTGCTTTACCCTAAGTGATGAAAACCAACAAATAAAAGAAAAGGTAATCACAGACTCAATAAAAGAACGGTAGAACATAGTCATCAGAGATGAATCAACCTGGAATTTTGAGTTTCCTGAGACAGAATAGGTGCTGCTGACTTTTTTTGTAGATCGTGTTAGTGTTACTCTCAAATGTCAGTTTATTGTCTATTATGGTCCCTAAGTACTTATAGGACTCTACAATTTCTACATCCTGTCTATCAATGACTGTGCTGTCGGGAGAGGGATGCGAGCGTCTAAAATCAATGCACATGTCCTTTGTCTTTGATACATTCAGAGATAAAAACGAATCCTGGCACCACTTTAAAAAATAATCAACCGCAGGACCATGAGAGGTTGCAGTACTGTTCAGCAGGCTCAAAACGACCGTATCCACAAATTTCAGTATATGATGGTTTTCAAATGTACTACAGCAGTTTCAGCCATGGTGAATGCAAAATATCTGCACCTGATATACCGTGTCTCTCTCTTACTCTGACTGTGCACGCTACGTGACCTACTACTCCCCCCTCCCCCCTGTGTCTGACCTGTGCACGAGTATGAACCAGCCCCCCGGACGTGAGGGGGTGGACCCATGTTTTGGTGGCTCGGTCCGAGCCACAGATTTACCTGCTGGAATTCAGAGCCCAGGCTATGTATTGAAACTGGATTTTTTTTCAGCATGCTCTCATAAGTGACAGCTTGCGGATAGTGAGGAGAAATATGGTGATTTTGACTAAAAGTGCGTCGGATTATATCGCTAACTATGCCTTTAATGCTGCCATTTCTAACTGACAGCTGCACATGAAACAAACGATACAGCAGATTCAAACATGATACTGTCAGTCTGACACTGTCCTATAATGAAGGAGATGTAGAAAACACTAGTTTATGGACAAATCAAAGTAAATGAATGTTACTGACTGAAGATTATCCATGATAAATAAGATTAATGAATCAATTATCTAATTGGTGTTCTGAGCTGCAGTATCAGCAGAGCCAAACAGTCTGACATCAAATCAGGATCAAGTTTAGAAATCTCTTCATTACTCTTTAGTGTGGACCATGTGCTTTGTAAACCTTTAGTGCTCATATGATGTGAACACACGGCTTCGTCTTGTGACATTACTAACGTACAGCTCAGCAAATTTGTATATATAACATAATGTCATATAACTCAGTGTAGAATATATGTCGCTCATAAAGAACATCATCTGGAAAAGAATATGCTCTAGGTTGGCACATTTACAGCCAATTTAATCTGAAACTCTGAACACAACCTGCTCCCAACCAGGTTATGAGTTCAGCATACATTACTATGGTGATTTAGCCAGGTTAAAAGAAAGCCACCCTTGTGATATTGAAAACTCTGACTTTAGACATACCTCACACATTGATCTTGCGTTGTCCTGTAGTACATCCCTCTGATCTAAGTTATGATCTAAGATACTTGCACATAAACTGACTACAGGCCCTTTTCCACCCAATCAGTACTGTTCCTTGAACCGGTTCCATTCAAGGTTCTTGGAACCTTGGTGCTATCTAGCAAACCAGCCCGTGCGTCCACCATTTTTGAGCAGAGCTGTTGTAATAAAGGATGTCATCAACAGAGGATGTTTCACAAAGCACAACAGCCTGAAAAATATGACATGCCCACTTTGGTTCTCAAGGAAAACCTGCTATTTTTTAGTTCCAGATAGGAACCAACCATTTATATATACCATATGGAAAAGCTCTGAACTGGTACAAATTAGGTGCTTAAACCGGAACAGGGTTAGTTTCATGTTGGTGGAAAAGGCCTACACTAGAGTTGGGCATTGAGAAATTGTTTTAATAATACAATTTTACATTTGTAAAGCTGGAATCATGAAAAATGAAGGTTGCTGTCAATCAAAATGGATTACAGCAACCCATCTGGGTACCTTACTCCTGCGTCATGCTTCTGCTCCCTTTTGTGCAAGAACTGCTCTAATTTGACTGGCAGTCAATACAAATTCTGAGGTCCTTGCCAGTTAAATAATGTAGATAATGTATCTACCTGCCTCTTTGGGTTGTGTCTTCAGGAGACTTGGATTACACCAGACAAGCAGTATGGAGGCATTTGATGTTTTTTTTCCCCCCACTTGTTTTGAACATTTTTTTTTTTTTTTTTTTTAAATCAATTTTTTT